>CAUYUJ010006335.1:889261-909792 GCA_963575745.1 Prorocentrum cordatum | reverse complement strand
CTCCACTTCCTCCTCCTCCTCCTCCTCCTCCTCCTCCTCCTCATCCTCCTCATCCTTCTCCTCCTCCTCCTCCTCTCCTCCTCCTCCTCCAACTCCGCCTCCACACCGCGATGCAAACCTGGCACATGACCATCATTCTTCTCAAAGAGGTAGGCCCGCTGGGGAGGGTCGCTTGGGGGGGTCCGTCTCGCACTGGACTCGCCTTCCCCTGGGGTCAATCACCCCAATCCGCAAGGACATGGATATAGGCGGAGAAGCGGCCGATGGAGCGATTGAACGTACACGGATATCGACGCTGGAGGCGCTAGTCGGGCAGACCTCCAAACCCGATCGGGCATGGCAAATCCTCCTCCTCGTCCTGCTCACACTCCTCGTCCTCCGGCCCATCTCTATTCCGATCCGAGATCATGGTTTGCAAGAGGCTTGCACGTGCAGCAGCATGGCATGGCCAGCCACACAACGGTCGCAACATGCCAAGAAGGGCACCCTGCAGGGAAGGTTGATAATGAGGGGAAAAATGGGGGGGAGGGGAGGCAGGGGCAGGGGGACGGAGGACGGAGGACAGAAGGTGGGCCTGCCCGTCCCGATCATCCAGGGGAAGTCAGCATTCTCAAGGCACACGCAGGTCGGAAGAACGTAAAAGCATGAAGTACAGTGGAGGCCCGTACACAAGAAACCTTCCACAAGAAACCCAAACCTGAGACCCCAGGACGTCCATTCATTGTTGCTGTGAGAATGTCAAACTTTCCGTAGCTAAGCCATCGAAACCCAAGAAACCTAAGGCACCCTGGAGGCAAGCAGGGTGTTTCTTGGCATGGGTCTCCACTGTAGGAAGGCGGCTCAAGTAGATTGGGTTTAGGCCCTCCCAGAGAAGAGCGAAACAAAGCAAAAGCAGATCGATTCTCGACGGAGGAAGGCGCTCGAAGTAGATTGGAATCTGGGGGTCCAGAAACACCTACTTTCAACGACCGACGTGTACGGGGGCGACTGGACCGCACAAAAGCAAGGCGAGGCCCTTCCTGGGCCCTCGCAGTGTCTGTCGTGACGTCCCTCCTCAGAACCTCGCTCCGGCCTGCTCCCCCGGCCAGGGAAACTCCTCGGAGCTGGGCCCAGGGTGGGCTTGCCCAGGTCCAGCCCTGGCAGAAGCTTGAGCGTCCTCCGAGCTGGAACCCCGCGGAACCCGGGGCCATGGGGAATGGGGGGAGGAAGGGCGGCCAGGGGAGGAGCAGGACGCACTCAAATAGGGATGTATATATAGTATTATCTCATTATGATCATCAGCATCATCATTATAACTAGCATTATTCATAGTCATATTCGTATCCGCATTACTGTTGTTGAAATTATTATTAGTAGTAGTAGTTGTAATAGTAGTCGTTTTAGTAGTAGTAGTAGTAGTAGTAGTAGTAGTAGTAGTAGTAGTAGCAGTAGTAGTAGCAGTAGTAGTAGTAGTAGTAGTAGTAATAGTCGTAGTAGTAGTAGTAGTAGTAGCCGTAATAGTCGTAGTAGTAGTAGTAGTAGTAGTAGTCGTAGTAGTAGTAGTAGTAGTAGTAGTAGTACTAGTACTAGTAGTAGTAGTAGTAATAGAAGTAGTCGTAGTCGTAGTCTCAGTCGTAGTCGTAGTCGTAGCCGCAGTAGTAGTAGTAGTAGTAGTAGTAGTCGTCGTCGTCGTCGTCGTCGTCGTCGTCGTCGTCGTCGTCGTCCGCGCCGTGCTAGTCGTATTCCGTAGTAGTAACTAATAATAATGATATACCCTAAGAGAAAAAGAAATGCTAGTACAACAAAGGTTAACAAAACAAGAATTAAGAATAGTATAGGATAGCTGTAGTATTAGTAGTATCGTAGTAATAGCAGTATAAATAGTAGAAGTAGATACAGTAGTAGGTAGGTTAGTAGTGTACAGTAGTAGTAAGTAGTAGTATTACAAGTCGTGTAGTAGCCGTAGAATAGAAGTAGTAGAAGTAGTAGTGTAGTAGTAGTAGTAGTAGTAGTAGTAGTAGTAGTAGTAGTAGTAGTAGTAGTAGTAGTAGTAGTAGTAGTAGTAGTAGTAATAAGTAGTAATAGTAGTAGTAGTAGTAGAAGTAGTAGTAGTAGTAGTAGTAGTAGTAGTAGTAGTAGTAGTAGTAGTAGTAGTAGTAGTAGTAGTAGTAGTAGTAGTAGTAGTAGTAGTAGTAGAGTAGTAGTAGTAGTAGTAGTAGTAGTAGTAGTAGTAGTAGTAGTAGTAGTAGTAGTAGTAGTAGTAGTAGTAGTAGTAGTAGTAGTAGTAGTAGTAGTAGTAGTAGTAGTAGTAGTCGTAGTAGTATTGACACTATGATTAAATACAGTGTGGATACACCGAACAACAAACAACTAACAAACAAAAAACGCGCGACTGGCGATAAACCAGTGCAACGTCCCGCCATCCTTGTCGACAGGTAATATTCGGGCGCCCCCACGGGAACGTACTTAAGGATCCCATTTTTGTTAACAAATAACCTCCAGGATGGCTCCAATATGGCCCGAAACGCAAACCCCACAGTCAGTGGACTTGTTCGCACTCGCGCTTGGTAAAAATTGGTGGCTGGAACCGACACCGTGGGCGGCTGGAACATCTTCCCTCGTAGAAATTGAAGGCTGGTGCCTCACCCGGCTTTGGGTTTTACAATAGCATTGACCCCCACTGGATGTGATGCTCATCACAATGCCCGCGGCCTTGCCTGGGGGCAGCCGTGATGTGCTACAACGCCCGGCGCCCTCGCCGCGGGCCAGCACGGCGACCAACGCGGGCTCTCCGACCAGCTGGGCGTCGCCCCGACGGGGCGCATTGTTCGCTTGCGGGCGCGCCTCGGGGAAACCAAGAGGTACCCATACCGCTACTCCCCAGACCCCCCCCAGGGTGCTTTTGGCAAGAACTTCGAAGCGAATCCAACGGTGGCGACGAAGGCCTCCCAGGAGGCCCACGAACAGGAAAACGAAGCAAGGGGAGCAGAATGAGTATTTTCTCTTCCTCCGACGCCCAGCGCCAGCGGTTCGCTGCAGGCGCGGCACTGCGCTGCCGTCGGCACTGGCTTCCCGCACGGCTTGGCGCATGTCGCCCTTCCAAGGCGCATGCGGGTGCACCTGACAGACCAGGAGATCTTCTGCCCCGCTTGCAACGGCGTCTTCGACGTCTACGGCGGCCACGCGCTGGCGTCCGCCTGCAGCGGCGACCGCGTGAAGCGGCACAGCGCCCTCCGCGAGGATACCCTCCTCACCGCGTAGGCCGCGGGTTTCCCTAGGGTCGACTTCGACCCCCCAGGTTTGCTGCAACCCCGTCGCAGCGGGTGGGCCGGCCCGAAGCGGAGGAGGACGAGGACGGCGGAGGACTCGACGCAAGCGGCTGGCGCCCAGCGGACGTCTGCGTCCCCCGCCGGCGGAATTGTTTCCAGGCGGCCCTCGACTTCGAGGGCACGTCGATGATCCGGGCCGAACTGCTGGCCGCTTCGGCCGCCGCGCCTGGGTTTACCGCGGAACGCTACGATGAGCATGAACGCCACGTGATGGCTAGACTAACGCTCCAACAACAAAGCACTGCCGCAAGCTAGTGCTTCTGGGCACGGATACCAACAACATATTTTTAAGAAAGGGCACGGCCCGCGATGCGAGAAACTTACCTATACGACCATATCTCGGGTGATCAAGGGGTTCGGGGGAAGAAAACCATCTGACAACAACCGCGATGATGAGAATGAATCATGGCGATTGCAATGAAAGCGACACATCCGCGATGGAGCTTACCCCACATAAATGCGACCTCGTATTCGACAGCAATCGATGGATAGTACTACCAATTGCAGGATCGATATCATTATCGATATCACAATCGATATCACGATCGATATCACTATCGAACGGACGAAGAGTCTCTTCGAATCGGATGTTGGGGGTGAGATCGCAGTGGAACGGAGGGGGCCCCACCCGGCTGTCGGTTTCGGTTTGGTGTCGCGCAGGCAAGGCGAAGCGGCGTGGGCGCGCGAAACGATTGACGCCGCCGTGGCTAAAGGCCGTGGGACCGGCTGTCCGTCCCCCCCTCTTGGCGCGCGGCGGCCGCGGGTGCCCCGTCGGCGGCGGGTCGGCGCCCCGTCAGTGGCGCGGAATGCCCCGTCGGTGGCGCGGGGTGTCCCGGCGGTGGTTCCGGGTGCCCCGCCGCGGCGCCCCGATGGTAGCTCGTGAGATCAATTGTAAGGTCGATAATGAAATCGATAGCGAAATCGCTTGCATGATCGACCGCGCTCATGGGATCAGTCGTGAAATCGAAAGATCGATAGTTAGAACGACAATGATCGGTGGCTGGGGCCCCCCGACGCGGCCGGGGGCGTCCTGCGCGGTCGATAAGATAATGCGACCTCGCGATGGGGCGACCCCGTCGCGAGATCTCACAGTCGACCCCACAAGAGATCTCTCGCGAGGGCGCGGGGGGGCAGGGGAAGAGGGCGGCAGTGGCAGGAGAGTGCGAGCAGGAGGGCAACGGCGCGCGAGACTCAGCTCGCCCTTAGCTTCGAAGTCTCAGCGGGAGACCCTGCAAGGTTTCACTCTCGAGCAGCGCCAAGCTTCCCGCGGCGGGCGACGACGCGCCGCCCCGGCCGTCCTCCTGACGCGCCCCCCAAAGCAAGCCGCGCCTTTTGGGGCCGTCGCGGCCGCGCGCGGGCCCGGCGCCTTTCGGGGCCGGGCGGCGGCGGGAGCGGCCCCAGAAGCGCCGGCCGGAGCAGCCGCAGGGTGGCTCGGCCATTGGGGAACGTGGGATGGATGCCGACGAAGAGAAGTAGCAAGTAAGACCTTGGAAGTTGTGAAATAAATCGTGTCAGTGCTGATCTGTAAGCAGTGTAGCATAGCATGCCAGCAAGCAGATGCTCTTTCGTAACTATTTGGGCTCAATCCTTTAAGGGCCCTTGAGCTTGGGCGTATCGGTAGACACCTCGCAGGTGCCGCTAAGCAACATCAATCGCCGATCATTGCTGATATCTTCGCAGATACTTTTACGTCATTGCTGACAATAACAACCTCGCGGTTATCATCGCATTCAGACCCCTCACGCAGTATTGGGTCTGCATTGGTAGCAGGAGCCAACTCGACCACGGTAGCTACGTGCGCGACTTTGCAGAGTCATTTAGCAAGCACTACAGGCTCGTGTCATTGCGACTGTACCTCTCATTCGGGGTCGCCATCATGGCGACAGGAGGAGCCGCTGCAGCCAGCGGCGAGGACAAGAGCAACGGGGGCAATATCCCCGTACCCGTCTTCGATGGCACGAGCAAGACCATGAAGAAGTACCGCCGAGAGGTCGCCACCTGGCAGATCGGCACCGAGGTCAAGCCGCCCAAGCAGGGAGCGACCTTGCCGGCCAGCCTCAAGGGCAAGGCCGAGGAGGCGTGCGAGGAGCTCGACCTGGACGCCATCAAGGGTGACGACTCGGTGAAGGTGTTCCTGGAGTACCTCGGGAAGCGCTTTCCCGAGATCGCAGCGCTGGAGACCCCAGCGCTGCTGGAGACCTTCGTGCGCCCGGCCTGCGTCCGGCACAAGTACGAGGAGATCCGCGACTACAGCAACCGCTTCAATGGGATCGCCACCAAGCTAAAGGCCAAGGGCATCCAAGTGCCCGACGAGGTCTTGGCGGACCTGTACATCAAGGGGGCCCGCCTGCCCCCGGAGCGCGCGGCGAGCGTGCTCAACGGTGTGGGCAACCAGTTCAACCCCACCAAGATCCAGGAGCAGTTGATGATCAACTTGCCCAAGGTATCGGTCGTGGACGGCAACAAGGACAGCCACGACAAAGGAGGCTACGGAGGTCACAAGAACAAGGACCACAAGCGGGCGTACGCCACGGAGACCTACGAGGAGGATCGTAGGGCCGAGCTCGACGGCGCGTCCTCAGACAGCTTCGACGACTACGAGGACGAGCTGCCCGACGAGCTGCAGGACGTGATCGACGAGGCGGAGGAGCAGGTAGCGTTCCTCACCAAGATTATGGTGCGCGCCAAGGACAAGCTGAAGGAGGCGAAGCAGGCGCGTGGCTACTTCGCCAAGCGCGACGGCGGCAACCTGCCGAAGAGAGACGATCCCAAGATCGCCAAGATGAAGGCCAGGACACACTGCGGCGCATGCGGCCAGAAGGGCCATTAGCGCGGTGACCCGCAGTGCTCGAAGAAGAACGACCCTAACGCAAAGGCCGACATCCCGAAGAAGGGAAGCAACAGGACGAACATCGCCACACACGATACCAGCGACGCGCAGGAGCCTCACGTGGCGGAGATGACGGTCGCGGCGGTCTACCAGCAGGACCAGCGGGCCGCGGTTCGCGACAGGAAGTACAGTGCGCTGCACAGCATCGACTGGACGCAGATCCGCCAGGCCGCCGAGCTACCCGAAGAAGTTACGGCGGCGGCGTTTTTCATCAATAAGGACCACCAGTGCCTGATGGCCGCGACGAGCTCGGCGCTAATCTACCTCAGCGTCGAGGACCTGCTGAAGGAGTCGGGGGGCAAGCTGACCTTCGACACGGCCTGCGCTCGGTGCGTCGGCGGCCTCGACTGGCACAACGACATCAAGAAGAGACTGGCCGCCTTCAACATCCAGCCCATCGAGTACCCCGAGAAGGAGCCGTTCCGGTTCGGGGCGTCGAAGGTGGCGTTCAGCCTCAAGGCGGCGCTGATCCCCTGTTCGGTGAACGGCAAGGCCTTCACCGTCCGCATGGGCATCGTGCGCAGCGCCGTGCCAGGACTGTTCAGCCGCAAGGCCCAGAGCGAGCTGGACATAGTCTACCACGCCGGAGACAACAAGCTGGACATCAAGTCGATCGACGAGCACAACATCCAGATGGGCCTGAGACGCGCCGGACACCCGACGCTGGACATCACAGGCTTCACGCCGAACTATAAGCCCGTTTTGGACGTCTCGGATACCAAGGCCGAGATTCGTCTTCATCCTTGCGCTTCTTACCATGCTGAGACAGCTGTGGCCAGCGCCGCCAAGCCGGTGGTGCCCGAGGCTCGCCACCCAGGAGTTGCCTCGGAGGCCGACGAGTCTCCGCTGGATACTGACTGCAATGCGCTCGATCGCGCCGAACTGTTCGAGCAGCAGGTGCGCCAGGCCATGAGCGCATACATTCCATCACGTCAATCGTCATCGGGATCGGAAGACGAGGCCTGGGGAGCGTGTACTAGGTCAGTCAGCACAGCACAGATTATGCAGACCAACCACGACCATGACGAACGGGGAGCTAAACCTCGCAGCGATACTCAGTCACGGCATGTTCGATTTCAGCAGCAAGCAAGCCGCAGCGAGCCACGAGATCAGCCATCAGCACAAAGTCATCAAACTACATCATCACCGCAGCCATCCGGCTCGAGTTCAACTGTGGCTCCACCAGCGAGTACGACGCGTGCCGTGGCAGATCCAGCCACCGCAGCTTTTCACGAACCAGCGGCCGGCGCTTATGCCCCCGTCGCACCAGCGATGTACGACATCTCCCAAGGAGACGAGCCCGGGGGGCAGCGGCCAGAACTTGCCGACGACGAGTACTGCCCGTCTTCCCGCGATATCCAGCATGCGGATGCCGGAGCTGCAGGCCGAGGTGGCAAGCTACGACTTAGATGTGCGCGACGCCACGTGCGACCAGCTCCGGGTGATCTTGCGTGCGCTGAGGGCCGAGGGCCGCGAGAGCACGCCGCAGGACGACTACATCCCGGGGCTCGGCAAGAAGAACAAGGGGGATCTCCAGCAGCTGTGTCGGGACCACCAGATCGAGTTCGACCAGCGCACGCCCGCGCCGGAGCTCAGGCAGCGCCTCAAGGGCTGGAAGGTCGAGGACACGGTCAGCAGTGCTGCGGCGACGGTGGCTCATCCGAGCTCACAGATCACCGGGGCCGACAAGATGCGCTTTGGCAAGTACCCCACGGCGGACTACCGCTGCGGGTGCTCAAGAACGACCTGGGCTACGCGCAGTGGGCGGTCGTGGAGCTCAACAACAATCGGGCAAGCTCGCTCCTGGCGCGGTTTGCCAGGCGGGTAAAGGCGCACGGAGTGCCGCCCCTTCCCCCGGAGAAGGCCAAGACCACCTTGGAGGCAGTGATGGCCGAGGAGGTGGTGCTGGACGACGAATGGGTGGCGCCAGCGGCTACGACTACGAGGGCCTCAGGAAGCCAGGGGAGCTGGGCCGGGCATCGGCGCCAGCGACCTCCGGAGCCGCACGAGATGGACACCAGCGACATGGGCCTCGAGAAGGCGGGCGAGACCGACAAGGAGGATCGCCCGAGAGGCTCCCGGGAACCTCAGCAGAACAGGGACTGGGCGGCGGTGGCCGCCAGGACGGGTCGCCAGCCCCGAGGCGGCGGTCAGGCATCAAGAAGGGCAAGCGCGTCGGCCTCCTCTACCAGGTCACGGGCTTGCTGAGCGCCTTCGCCTTTCAGACGGTGCTCACCGCGGACTGGCTGGCTAGACCTCAAGCCCGTGGTGCAGCATGCTACCAGTGCTGCGCGAGACGTGGTCGACCACGTCCAGGACGTCAAGGAGGCCTACAGCGTTCGCAGCCACCGCGTGGACGTCATGCAGGTGTTCGGAGGCGAAGGCGGCATCACCGAGGCGGCGTGGAAGCGTCGGATGACGGCCACAGAGGTGATCGACCGCAAATACGGATGGGACTTACGCAAGCAGAAGGACCTCGACGCGACGTACGACCTGTACTACGCCTCAAGGCCGAAGTTCGTGACAATCGAGCTACCCTGCACCCACTACACGAACATCACGCACCTCAACTTTCGGACGCCGCAGGCCAGGCAGGCGCTCCGACGGATCTGGAGGACGGAGCGGCCGTTCCTTCATTGGCCCGCGACCTCTTCAAGTACCAGCTCGACTCTGGCGACATGGCCATGATCGAGAACCCGGCCACCAGCCGGCCCTGGACACAGCGCGCGATTTTGGAGCTACTGGCAGACGAGCGCGTGTACCAGGTGAGGCGCGACATGTGCGAGTACGGAGCTCGACACTACAAGACGGGGGGGCTCATCAAGCACCCCGCGAAGCTGCTCGTTACCCACGAGGAGTTCGAGCAGCTGAAGCGCACCTGCAGCCGCAAGCACCACGACCAGACCTTTGGGGACAACGTGGCGGTGCGCAAGTCTGGCGTTTATCCCGCTAAGTTCTGCAGAGCGGCGGTGCGCATTGTGGAGCAGGTGATTCGCCAGCAAGGAGGGCATCGCGCCTACCAGGTGGACTGCCAGTCGCACTCGTCGCCCTTCATCGTGACAGTGCCCAGGGAGCAGGCCACCGCCTACGTAAACGACACCGCGCCCCTGGGAGAGACGGGCGAGCCTGATGGGGACCCAGACCCCATGGGCGGCGGAGACGACTTCGCCGACACTCACGACGTGCGGGCCGAAGATACTGTGGACGGCAGGATCGGGGTCGGCGCGATTACTTTCACAAAGAAAGCAGCGGCCTGCTGCAAGCCAGCCAAGCTGGCCATGCTCAAGAGACTCCATGTCAACTTGGGCCATCCGTCTAATGAAGACTTGGGCCGCAGCTTGCGACTCAAAGGCGCTAAGTCGGCCACCGCCCAGGCCGTCAAGGAGCTGATCTGCGGGGCGTGCCGCTCGCAGCAGCGCCCGAGCGCGAGGAGACCAGCGCACCTCCACTTCGTGCAAGATTTTGGAGACGACGTCGGCTTCGACTGCTTCGAGCTCAAGGACGTCGACGGCAAGAGCTACTGGTATTTCAGCATCGTCGACCTGGCCACCACCTTCCATGTCGCGACGCTGATCGATCGCCAAACCAGCCAGGCGTTCGCTGCCGCGTTCGAGAGGTGATGGGCCTCCTGGGCGGGCGTACCCGACCGAGTTCACTTCGACATGGAGAAGGGGTTCGGCGGCGCCCTCAGCGAGCTGTTCCAGTCATTCAACACGGTGCAGCTGCCCATCGCTGGTCAGGCACATTGGCAGCTCGGTCGCGTGGAACGCCAGTGAGCTTGGTGGAAGGAGCTCGCGGCGAGGACGATCGAGCACTCGTCGATCAGGGGCGAGGACGAGATGCGGACGCTGGCCATCATGGTATCGGGCGCGAAGAACTCGCTGAGAAGGCGAGCAGGCTTCAGCCCCGCGCAATGGGTGCTGGGACGCGACCCCAAGATGCCTGGATACCTAGTCGACGACACGGCCAACCACAGCGCCCACACAGCCTCGCGGCCAACGACGAGAAGATTCGCCGCCGATATGCCATTCGGACGGCGGCGCGCGAGTCGTTCATGAGGATGCAGAACGACGACCAGCTCCGGCGAGCTATGCTGGCTCGCGCTCGCACGGTGGCGACGCCCTTGTCAGTGGGCGAGATGTGCTACGTCTTTCGCCAGGTCAAGAAGAAGGAGCAGCGGGAGCAGCACAACCGCAACGCCAAGAAGGGCATCTGGCGAGGGCCGTGCGTAGTCATCGGCCACCACAGCGAAAACACCTGGGTCTCGCTTGGAGGGCACACCATGCTGGTGGCCCCGGAGCACATCAAGGCACTCGCTCCGGACGACGTCTGGTTCCGAAACGGCTGGGGCGAGATCGGTCAGGCCGTGGCCGAGCTCAATCGGGCTCGCGACTCGCTCGAACAAGAAGAGGCTCAGGTGGAGGACATCCGCCCGGCGCCTGGCGAGCCCGAGGTCAAGCCAGACGAGATGGAGCAGGCGTGGCGGGAATTCATCGACAACCCGGACGACAGCGACCTCGAGCTGAACGTCTCCGAGGATCCGCCCCAGCAGGAGCAGATCCAGGTGCTGCCCGCCGACGTGCCGCAACAATCTGAAGAAGAGCAAACCTACGGCCCTGACGAGTTCCGACGACGTCGAGCTACCTTCGACGGAGTGGACAGCGGCGACTTCGGCCCGGCCTTCAAGCGACTCCAGACCGAGAGGGAGCACGCAGGCTCCGGCGCCCTGCCCGCAAGGGCAACTTCGCGGGACCGCGCGGCGGCCCCCGATCAGGAGGCAGCGGCCGGACCCGAAGCAGGAGGAGCCCGCCAACGTTCGAGGTCGGCTCCAAGCCAAGCATTGCAAACCTCCATCGTGACCGAGAGGATCAAGCGCAAGCAGGCCGACAAGGAGATCCACTGGAGGGCCATCAAGGACTCTGATCGGGAGCTCTTCAGGGAGGCGGCCGCCAAGCAGTGGAGCGAGTGGCAGAAGTATGGCTCCTGTCAGGTACTCTCCATCGAGGAGTCCGAGGCGATCAGGGGCATGATCAAGCCCAGCCTCATCCTGCCCAGCCGGTTCGTGTACCGGGACAAGAACACCCCGCTGCGGACCGACAAGCATCCGCTGCCGGTCAAGGCAAAGGCCCGACTCTGCGTCGGGGGCCACATGGACCCGCGCCTCGCTCAGGGCGACCTGCGGACGGACGCGCCCACGGACACCCGCAACTCGACCATGCTGTTCTTCACCATCTGCCAGAGGTTCGACCTGGAGATCTACGCGGCGGACGTGGAGGCGGCTTTCATGCAAGGCGACGAGCAGCCCGACCAGCAGCTGCACATGGCCCAGCCTCGCGAAGGTTTGCCTGGGCTGAACCCGAAGCAGCTGATCAAAATCCTCAAGGGAGTTTTCGGGCTGGCCACGGCACCGAGACAATGGTGGGCGAAGCTCAAGAGGAAACTGCTGGCGGTGGAGGAGAAGCTGAGCGACAACTACGCGTTTCGCCTACACCAGCACTCGCTAGACCCAGCGCTGTACTACGGCTACGACCAGCACGGTGAGCTCTGTGCGGTGGTGGTCGCCCACGTGGACGACTTGCTGCTGGGGATCTCGCGCAAGTACCCGGGCCTCTACGACAGGCTTCACAAGCTTTTGCCCTGGGGCGACTGGCGAGGCTTGCCTTTTACCTTTTGCGGCAAGCAGGCCTGGCGAGATCAAGAGGAAGTACTACATCTACGACAGACCGAGTACGCGAACACCATCGAGGAGATTCCGCTCAGCAAGGAGCGCAAGACGGACCTGTCGTCAGATGCTACGCCAGCCGAGTTCTCGGACAACCGCTCCGCACTCGGAGCGCTCGGGTGGCTTTCATCGCAGACTCGTCCCGACCTGGCAGCTGGAGTGGCCATGGGGCAGCGGACCCAGAACAAGCCCACCATCCAGGACTTGCTCGAGACGAACAGGCTCATCAAGTTGGCGTGGAAGCACGCGGACGTGGGTTAGGAGTTCCCTAAGTTACGTGGACCTCTGTGCCTGGTGACGTACCACGACGCCAGTTGGGCCAACGCTGACGAGCCAGCTGAAGGCGCCATCTCCAAGTTGCTCGCCCAGACCGTGGGGGCAACCAGTAAGGACAAGAAGATCTAGATTCGCTCGCAGGCTGGCTACGTGAGTTTTCTCGCAGAAGCCAAGCTACTACGCGGAGATCGAGCTCGAGCAGGAATTGTTGATTGGAGTTCGGGCACCATCAAGAGAGTTTGCAGATCTACGTTGGCAGCCGAAACGATGTCGGCAGTAGACGCTCTAGGCTGTGCTCAGATTACACGTTGTGTTTTCGCTTCGCTAGAGATTCCGGATGCCCATCCAGAGGGCATCCCGCCGAGTCTGTTGCCGCTCGCTCAGGTCACAGATTGCGCCAGTTTGTACGATACGATGCATAAAGACGGTTATTCCAAGCTCCCGTCAGAGCGGCGCCTTTTGCTCGACCTAGTGGGCCTCAAGGAGTCACTAGAAGAGGAAGTTAGCAACGAGTTTGTCGCTGACGATCAGCGCAGCCAACTACCCCTCTTTTGGGTTCCGACTGATCAGCAGCTCGGTGATCAGTTCACCAAGCGATCGGACGGCAGTGCCATCAGGGCAGTGCTGCGAGACACACGTCTCGCTTTGCAGCATCAAGAGCCGACGGACCAGGCCAGAGAGCACGAGGCACACCTTAACAGTGCCGGCTCACTTTTCAAGCGCGCAGTGCGCCTGGTTTCATTTTAGCTCGTTGACGTGCCATCACCACGTCTAAATGCGCTATATCGGCAGATGCACAGATCAGAAGAATTTTGCACGAGTGTGAAATAAATAGTGCCAGTGCTGATCTGTAAGCAGTGTAGCATAGCATGCCAGCAAGCATATGCTCTTTCGTAACTATTTGGGCTCAATCCTGTAAGGGCCCTTGAGCTTGGGCGTATCGGTAGACACCTCGCAGGTGCCGCTAAGCAACATCAATCGCCTATCATTGCTGATATCTTCGCAGATACTTTTACGTCATTGCTGACAATAACAACCTCGCGGTTATCATCGCATTCAGACCCCTCACGCAGTATTGGGTCTGCAGAAGGGGTGCAAGCGACCCCACTCTCGACCCTCAAATGCGACGGACATGCTGGAGGGCGCACGCGCGCGCAGGTAAGCGAGGAAGGAGAGGTGACAGTCCAACTCCGCTTCACCCTCGAACGAGCCGCCCTCCTGGGGTGAGAGAATAATAGGAGGAAGAGGGTGATGAAGGCAAAGGCGTACCCTCCTTGTGTACCCTCGAAGCCATGCCTCCCACAGGTCCGTCAAACAAAATTTCTCCCTCCATTCAGACATCACCCAGACTCCGTTTCGACATATTACATATATATATACATTCTGTTTACACATGTATATAGCCTGCTCCACCAGGCAAACCAGGAGCCTGGTACGATGCAACTAGTTTGCAGTAGGTGAGCACGTGCTTCAGCCAAAGTTAAAAGATCGGTTCCCCAACCGATCCTGGACATTGGCCTTCGAAGGGCCTGGGATAGTAAAAACCGCAAGCGACAGCTAGAGCAGGCAGATCATTACGAGCACTGAGGAGCTCCTCTTTCGCCTCCTCCCGAAGGTTAAGAACGTTTTCCAGGATCGCGAACCACCAACGAGGCCAGAACACAACAAGTGAATCCGAACGAGTGAACGGAACCAGTACATCCCGAGCCACCTGGCTCATGTCCAACATGTCCTCCTCTTTCGGAGGCCTCCCAAATTGGGTCCGAGTAGACGGGGTCGCAGGATCGCGCAGCATCGCCGATGCATCGGCCATGCATCGGCCATGCATCGGTGCCGTCGGCGTGGAGAAAATCATTCGGAGCCCCAACCCAAGCGACCCTCGCCCCTCCTTGTGGCGCAGCGGCACGCGATGCACGATGCGGCCGTGGTGCCCGGGCATCGAGCGGCCAGTCGTGCGCAGCTCCCCGATCTGCAGCGGGAGGGGCAGCAGATGGGGAGCAGGGGGCGGGGGAGGGGAGGAGATGGGGGGGGGAGGGCGGGGGGGTACTTTTCGACTACAGCCATGATGAAAGCTCGGCAGCAAGATGCGAAGAAGATCAAGAGGCACGACTTAAAGGATGTGCATCTGCAGATTGCCCTGCAGCCGATTATCCTGTCGAGCTGTGTCGGAGCTAAGACGAGATCTGCGAGATGGTGCTGGATCCAAGGTAATGGTACAATCGCACTAATGCAGACCACGAGCGGCGCCGACAGTGAGCGGGCACAGTCGAGCAGGGGAGAGGGGGGAGGGGGGAAGACGGAGGAAGGAGGCGCAAAGCAGCGAGGGTGGAGGAGGCAGGGCTGAGGGAGGCAAGGACGGATAACAAGGGGAGGGAGGAGGGGCAGGCTAGAGGAACAACAACAAAAAAACAGAAAACATAAACTTTTGGCGCTCCGCGCGGAATTCCTGGATCCGCAGCGGACCCCTCCCCGGCGCGCCCGGCGCGCGGAGCGCGCCAGGGGCGGCGCCAGAGGCGCCGCCAGGGGGGCCCAGCGCCGATCCAAGAAATCCGCGCGGAGCGCCGAAAGTGTATGTTTGTGTGTTTTTTCTTCCTCGACAGACCTCTCTGCCTGGGGGGATCGTCCCTGCTCTCTGCGACGACCCGCGTCCGTGGCAGCGCGCACGGCGGGCTCCCTGCTGCTCGGGCCTCGGCTCCTCGCCCCAGGTCTGCACTGCTCAGACAAGCGTACGGTAAGTTCGTGCGGCCTCGGCGCGCGCAAAGGTTTTTTTTACAGCGCGTCGATCGTTCAAGCTTGAACCGATCGCGGCCCCGATCGCTCAAGGTCGAAGTCCGTCGGGTCCAATGGCGTCACCGAGTCCCTGTGCTTCCGCATCGCAGAGATCAACCTTGAACGCCTTCGCCGGCGTCGCCGGCGCGTCAACGCCGCACGAACCTAACGTAATGTACGGTGGGGGCATCCAGGGTCTGGAAGCCAGTGGAAAGCCAATCGTGGATTGGCCAAGGATATCACCGCCGCCCTAATCAGATAAGGAACCCTCCAGGGTCTGGCGCCTCCTGGGCAAGTTCCTTACGAACGCCCCCACCGTAACATCGCACAGCTTGTGCACGGATGCTGCAACGTTTCTGCAATGCGTGCACCTTGCTCTTGCACTGTTCAAGACGTGTGCTCGCTATCTGTGCGCGTTGTTCACGCATTGCTGTTTACAATGTGTACGTTGCGTGCGCGCTCATTCAATTGCACAGGTTGCAGCGATGTCGCGATGATGTTGCAGCAATGCCTGATCATGAAGCGCGTATTGCTATTGCAGTACGTTCGAAACGCATTGCAGTTGCGTTGCTGTCCATTGCGTTGCATGCCATTGTTTCTCACCCTATTGCATTGTATTGCGTTGCGTTGCGTGTGTGATGAATAACGTTGGTAATCAATATGCATTGGCTGCGCATTGCTGTTGCATTGTTGCTCGCTGTGTTATGCAATACACGTACTGAAGTCACATTGCATTCGACCGTGCTCGCATTGCAGTCGCATTGAATTTGCGTTGCGTTGCAATTGCGTTGCACCGCGCTGCGTTTACTTATATAAGTTGTCCTTGACTTGTATCGCGTGTTGTTGTAATGAGTCGCACTGCGCTGATCTTGCATCACTGACCATTGCATTGCTTTGCAATGCCTGCCAGCACAACTGATGCAATGCAACGCAAAGAAACCCTACTTTGGGGTGCGCCAGGCTTACTTCCAACCAATGGAAAGTCAGAATAAAAAAACTGAAGGAGGAAAGAGGTTCGCCGGACAGTGTCCGGAGGGCTCTGGGCGAGAGGTGGCAGAGACAGAGGGGGTGGGCAAAGGTAGATGAGAGCAAGCGGTGTATCTCGGAAGCGATGCTATCTGCCCCCGCGCTGAAGCGTGGAAGGCCAGCGGCCAATTCGCTGCCACTGCTCGCTTCCTCGGAGAGTGGCCGTCAAAGAGATCAATAAGAATGCTCTGAGTGCTCAGTATCAGTCTGGTACAGTAGGACTTCGTGCAAGCGAGACCGTGCTTGAACAAGGCGAGGACAGAACGCAAACTCTTCCTCCTCCACCTCCTCCTCCCTCCTCATGGCTCCTGATGGCTCCTCCTCCTCGTCCTGCCCCTCCGTTGTCCCTTCTTGTCGTTCTCCCGCGAGCACATTCTCCTACTCCTGCTCGGGCACCACGCGCTGCTCCTGCCTCTGCTTTTCACTAGTACAGTGGAGGCCAGTCCACGAGAAACTTTCCACAAGAAACCCAACCCTGAGACACCAGGACGTCCATGGATATTTGGTGTGGGAACGTCACGCTTTCCATCGCAAAACCATCGAAACCAAAGAAACCCAGGGCACCCTGAAGGCAAGCAGGGTGTTTCTTGGCATGGGCCTCCACTGTATTATCCCCCTCCCCGCCCCGCCCTCCCTCCACTCACTCCCATCGCTCCCCCACCCATCCTCCGTCGTCCCCACCACCCCTCCTTCCTTTCCCTCCCCTCGCTCGTCATCCCTTCCCCCTCCCCTCCTCCTTCTTCTCATCCGCCTTTCCCCCTTCCCCCCAGATCACGCCACCCAATCCTGCTCCTGGTCCTGTTCCTGATCCTCCTCCACCCCCTCCTCCTCTTCCTCCTTCTCCTCCTCCTCCTCTCCATCCCCCTCCTCCTCCTCCTCCTCCTCCTCCTCCTCCTCCTCTCCCCCTGCTCCTCCTCCGCCTCCTCCTCCTCCTCCTCCGCCTCCGCCTCCTCCTCCTCCTCCTCCTCCTCCTCCTCCTCCTCCCCTCCTCCTCCTCCTCCTCCTCCTCCTCCTCCGCCTCCTCCTCCTCCCCCTCCTCCTCTTCCTCCTCTTTCTCCTCCTCCTCCTCCTCCTCCTCTCCTCCTCCTCCTCCTCCTCCTCCTCCTCCTCCCTCCTCTCCTCCTCCTCCCCCTCCCTCCTTTTTCCCTCCCCCCTCCCTCCCTCCCTCCCTCCCTCCCTCCCCCTCCTCCTCTCCATCCCCTCTCCTCCTCCTCCTCCTCCTCCTCCTCCCTCCTCCTCCTCCTCCTCCTCCTCCTCCTCCTCCTCTCCTCCTCCACCTCCTCCTCCTCCTCCTCCTCCTGCTCCTCCTCATCATCCTCCTCCTCCTCCTCCTTCTCCTCCTCTTCCTCCTCCTCCTCCTCCTCCTCCGCACCCGCACCCGCACCCGCACCCGCACCCGCACCCGCACCCGCACCTTCCTCTGCCCTGTCCGCCGCGGGCTCCTCCCTCTCCTGCCTATCCCTCCTGCCGTGCCTCGTCCTCCTTCCTCCCCCCGCGCAGCCGTGCTGTTAGAGGCCTCCCAGATAAGGTTCGAGTAGATGGGGTCGGAGGATCTCGCCGCATCGCCGATGCATTAGCGATGCATCGGCGATGTCGGCGGTGCATCGTCGACGCCAGCGCAAAGAAAGTCGGGCTCCACATCGAGCCGCATCGCCGATGCCTCGGAGATGCGGCGCGATCCTCCGACCCCGTCTACTCGGGCCCCATCTGGGAGGCCTGGAGCTGTGCGCCCCGCCCGAGCGGGGAGAGGCGCGCCGCTCGGCCTCCAGGTCCCCATCGTCTTTGCCCACCTCTCGGCGGCGAGCGAGGGGGGGCAAGTGAGAAGGAGGAGGCCCTCTCAGGAGGCGGCGGGGCTCCTCGGAAGCCCTCCCCGGCCTTCTGGAAAGCTCTCGGCGTCTTCCGGGAAGGCTCGGACAACGTCTCAGAAGGCAAGGGGACTTCCGAACCTTCTGAGAAGGCCCGCCCCTTCTCACTTCCCCCCTGGACGCGCCGCCGAACCTCCCACGTCTCGTTGACCTTGTGCTCCACCTGGGCGGCGGCAAGTCCAGGGGCGGCGGCCAGAGGAGTTCCCCGTGATGAGCAAGAGAAGTGCCTCGGATCCCGTGGGAGGGGGGCCTGAGTTGGGAGGGCCAAACACCTTAGGGATGATTGGTTGTTCTGCGGATGTACAAGACGACACCACTGCTAAGTTTAGGGGTAGCCCTAAAAAAAAAGTGGACCTATGTTAGCCCACGAACTCGTTGTGCTTAGTTTGGGGTTAGGGACTGCACTGTGCTTCATGATCCTACGCCTCCGCCCTCCGCCCTCTCTCCTATGATATCCCTCCTGCTCCTCCTGTCGCAAAGCAATGTACGTGGGTCGCGAGCGGGTCGCGCGTGGATAGGTCGCGGGTGGGTCGCGCGTGGGTCGCGGGCGGGTCGCAGGCGGTCCGCGGGCGGTCCAAGGGCGGGTCACGGACGAGGCCGACAACAACAACAAACAAACAACAGAGTATCCTCACCGCAGTAGGCCAATTCAGGCACGCCCCCGGAGATGGTGTCCAGACACATGCGGCACCACACAGACACACACAGGGCTGGGTCACACCCATGGCAGTCCACCCACGCACACACACACACACACACTTGTTGGCGTCGCGACCCCGCGCCACACACGCACACAAACGACATACACATACATAGACACACACACGCGCGCGCGCAAACACACACACACACACACACACACACATACGCGCGCGCACGCACGCACGCACCCACGAGGGGTTCCACACACACACACACACACACACACACACACACACGCACACACACACACACGGGGCTCCACGCACAGGTGAATTCACACACACACACACAGGCTCCGCAGGCATGGGGTCCTGCATACATTGGGCTCCACACTCATGAGGTCAACACACACACACACACACACCTCACAGAAAATCCAAACTTGTTACAAGGGTAAACTGATTCGAGTCCACGCACTGGCAACACGTCCTTCAACCATTGCTCGATATCGAGCTGGCTGTTGAAGACCATATCGTGCCTCGCGAGGAAACTAAGGAACAACGCCCTGAGCACTGGAGGGCGAAGAAAACTTGGACTCGGATCCGCGTGTTTGCATGCCGTATCGTGCCCGTCTCTGGATTCAAACGGGGAAGGAAATTTGCAAAGTGAGCACGGAGCCCGCCTCGAACGGGATGTCCATGTCCCACGTGTCGGAGACGCCGAGAAGGTGGTAGACACCGGCCAGGACCCATGCAGCACCAAGCGCGACAGCGAGTGTGCAGAACAACCTGGGGATCTGATGTGTCTGCGAGCGCGCCTATGAAAGGGCTTGCTGGGCTGAATACAGGGTAGCCCCGTGCAGGGCAGGACATTGGGGAATCGCGACGAAATCGAGAATGCACGCTTCGTTGGTCCTCCTCTCTCAGACTCACGAAAACTTAGCCATGCATCGTGTCACGAAAACAATGACGGATGGGTCCCGGAGGTCTTCCTGTCCCAAGGTGTCTCCAGATTTTCACGCCATTTCGGAGATCGACGCGTCCCGAATCCCCAGGACCTAGCGCGGGAGCTCCAGGGAGCCTGAACGGATCAGGAGGAAGAGGAAGTAGAGAGCAGAAGAGTGAACAGATCGGGGGGAGGAGGAAGGAGGTCGGGTCAGGTCAGGGAGCTCCATGAAGTCTACTCGTCAAACCAACCGTGCCTCAGGGAGCTGGGACCAGCAGGGAGGGGAGTGGGGAGAAGCACAGAGCGCTGCTCGCCTCCTCCTCCTCCTCCTCCTCCCATTCGCAGATCGAGTGAACCGCTTTCACCGTCAGATCGGGCAGGCCGAGTCGAACCCCAGATCAGGGAGACACGCGAGTCGCCCCCGGGGATGCGTGAATCAAGCTGTCAATGCACGCACACGCGTCGGCGTGCAGAACCGAATCGATCGAATCGTGGCCAGGCCTGCTTGGGGTGCGGGAAAGGTGGCATGATGTAATTACTGTCTTACCCAGGCCATCCTCCAAGGCAACACCCTTGGCATCTCGTTCTCATGCCCCGTCACGACGGAATTGTCGTCCTCGTCGGCATCCGCGTCACCACCCCTTAGCAAGCCAGCGAAAGAAGGCGAAACACTGCATTTGCTTTGCATTTCTGCTCGCGGAGACGCTCATTGGACGCATGCATGAGTAATGAGCGCCCCTTCATGGATTCCCCTTATTGCACCATAGGCGTGCGATTCCGGCGCAAATATATACGTGAGAGGTCAAGTCAGCGGCCAAGCGCATCTGGAGCAGACACCGCCACCACAACTGGCCCTTGCCCGCAAATGCGACAACGAAACCCTAAACGATCCCACCTTCTGGCCCTGATGTTCCCTCGCTGCAGGTCTCTCAGCATCCCCCGCACATACGCACCGCACCAGGACTGCGGGTGTCCCAACAGACTGAAAACTTCAATCTACAAGAATATCCATGCACCAACGACCAAACAGTAACGTGAATGCACGGGAACCTAAAGTTCGTGAGACAGCACGACCCCCCTGTGAGGCC
>CAUYUJ010006335.1:851761-884261 GCA_963575745.1 Prorocentrum cordatum | reverse complement strand
CCGCTACGCACCACCGCTTCCACCTCGTGCCCGCAATGATGATCCCAATACTTCCTTGCCGACTCTCGCCAGGTGTACACTTTGTCGATCACTCTTGTACTCCATTCTGTGTCGCGCATCAGCACATGAGATGGCACGGGCACTGCAGTCCCTTGGCGAAAAGACGCCGTAGCCTGGGTGCGTTCTGGCGGGACCGATCTCGAGATAACGCAAGATCCCATGGTTGAAGTACCCCTCACGCAGTCAATGAGGCGCTATCGCAGCAAGCTGCCAACCATACCTCCGAAGAGCGCCGAAGCTACCTGAAAGCGCCACCGGAGACCTTGAGCTAAAAAGGCTACGGGTCCGTATTCAGCCATCTTGCCCCCCCTGACGCGATTCTGAAACTATCTGAATGGAGCAAACGAACAAATGGAAAGCACTAGGTGGTTGTATGACTGTGGGTGTCGTGGGCCTTCGTTGGCGCCACTTTCTCGGGGCCACTGGGGCCTATATGGGCCTCTTGGAGCTCCTCGTGAAGGTCGGCGGCTCCACGCTCCCAGGGCCACGATTGCTGGCAAAAAACAATGGGCCCACGTTCCCAAGGCAAGAGTGATTGGCGCAAAACTGTCCGCCGAAATGACCCCAAGTAGCTCCTGCAAGAGATCGCAACAGGGCATTGATTTGCCCCAGGAAATTCCACTAGACGGTTCAAAACGAGAGACCAACGCAAGAAGGCAAGGGGTAAGCGTCACCCTTCCACCCAGGTGCCAATGCGAGAACAATGGAAAAGTTCCCGCGGTCAAGTCACGCAAGGAGGAACCTCTCGCAGGAATGCGACGGAGGAGGACGGAAGGTTAAGCTAACCTGGGTGGCACACGGCTCCCCAAGGACCGAGACGTTTCGAGCGACGGGGAGGACGTCGGGGAAGAGGTGGGCAAGCCTTGCCAAAGTTCGATTGTCGTCTTTGTCGTCATCGTCGTGGTGGAAGGGAGCGCTACGCACGGCCCGACCGACGATGAAGACAACCCCACGCGTGATCTAATGCGTTTTAGCGCAATAGCAAAAAGAGGCTCCTATAGGTCAAACGGCGGCGAGTGGCGCATATAGACACGTGGCACACGCACTATCTCACACCCGTGAAACTCTGGCACGAGCTAGCCGGCAGACCGCGCAATACCGCTGGTCTCAGTAAGCCTCTCGGGGGCAGTAACTGGAGTACTCCCATGTTGGGATTTGTCAAGAACAAGGCAACCAGGACTCAGTCACTCACTTCCCCGATGGGAAAGCATTCGCCCTGGCCCTCGCCAATTGTTTCTCGACCCTCGTAAAGGTGATTCAGGGTCTGGAGTTACGTCATACGAACTTGTACGTAAGATCTTCACCAAGAAATGCGTAGGCATATTCTTCGTCAGACAATCAACAGCCGTAATACTTGTATCGGCCCATCTGATCTTATCACAAACCATGCGTGGATGTAACATCTCGACCTCTTCCGTTCCATGCGTCAAAATACCCTGCCTGAAACAACCCACATCGATACTCAAACGCTTATCTTCTGTCCTACCCATAGTTGATGCCATGAGATGTTCCTCAAGGCTGTTGCAATATGTCATCCGTACGTGTCTCATACACATGGCTGGTTTGTCTTCCCAGTTGGTTGGCGGCTTCTTTCCTGCGCCATGCATCCCACGCGCATTTGCGATGGCGGCGCGAATGCGCACACCAGATTCTACACCATATAAGCAAGCCGTGGTCTCTGCTTGTAGCGAAAGTAAATTTACATACCGATTTGATAACTTTACTTGGGATACATACAAGGTGATCATGATCACTGTTCCCCTCGATGGATCCAAGCCCTGCGAGCCCATTGAACCTAGCCCTTATGTGACCTGAGAGGCACGATCCCACCCTTGACGATATCCTCCTCTCCTGCCCAGCTGGCGTCAGTAAGAACTATCATAGCTGGACTCCACCTAGCAGCTCCACCTTTGAATGCTAGCCCGCAATCAGCGGGCTGAGTTGCTTCTTCGAACACACGGCCGGCTTCTTTGAGATGGGGTGCCTTACCGTGACGCGCTGCAGTCTGCAGTCTGATCGCGCCATGCAATAGCTCTGGTTCACACTGACGCGTGACCCATGACAAAGGACCCACGACCGACCTAAGCTGCGCTGCCTCGCCCTCATTGCATTTTCTCGCGAAGGGGCTGTCTCTAGGATAGGATGCAGCTTCGACCTTCTCAATATTGTCCTCGGTCGCGACACTCGCCGTGAAACGTTCATCACGAACAACTTCGGAACCGCAATGAAGGAAATTATCCGACTTGATCTTGCGAATCTCAGACTCTGCTAATACCGAATAAATGATGCTCTGACTTTCATGATCTGCAGCCCACAGTATGTCATCCACATGTGTGCCTAACATGCACGTGATTTCGTTCTTGCGTTGTGAATACTGAACACAGCAGACATGATACGATTTTCCTTGGGACCACGAGCTTCAAACCGTTTGCGCACTTTCTTCCACGAACCTCGCCCTGCGCCGCGCGTGCCGCAGACAGGCATGCGCGCGATCAGCCGGGCGGCGGCTTGAGCAGCACGAGGCGGTCGAGTTCCTGCCAGTGGAAATACGCAAATGCAATGTCGGCACATTTGAGCGTCTTCTTTGTACCGGCAGCCCATGACGCGATCAAACTTCGCCCTTCTAATTCGCATGTTGGCGAATACATGTGCATACCCAACGGCTCTTCCAGATCTCCAAGCACGACAAGTATACTCCTGTACTGCGGTGCAACCGAAGGCCCACCCGGTCTACGATGATGTTTTTCTTGTTGATTTCAATGCATTGCGTAGGTACCATGCGGCATCCTTCATCAAAGAGAATGCGCAGTCCCACGGAATCAATCAGCACGGCGGCGTTGAACTTCCGCCATGTTTCCCATTCATCTTGTCTTGCCAGTCGCACACCGCTTTCAACGTCCTTAGACTCCCGATGATATACCATATTCTTTGTACTCTTTAGCTTATGATTCGATTGCGGCTTCTGCACGGTGCGTGCATTGACGAATCTGACGAGCGATTCATGTGGCTTGACAGCAAGTGAAGCTTTCTACGAGCTAGAACATCCGTGCCAGGCCCTGACATTCCGGCCCTGCGCATGGCCTCAAGAGTGGATTCGCTGGCTCGGGAGCTGACTCCGAGACAGAATCGGGAACCCTTCCCGTGCCACCACCGGCATTCTCGACTCTTCTGCGCATCACTTCGTTACGACTCTGTACACCGTGCGGGGCGTCGTCTAGTAACGACCTCTGATGGGGCGCTTGAGTCACCTGTGACGGCCTCGACGCGGGCGGCACAGGAACGACCTCTCCATCCGACAGTACATCTTCTGCAATTTGGCGAAATGCTTCCACTATGAACTCGGGGTCTTCTGAGCCCCCCGGCAGCTCTCCCGTCGCCATAGGATGTTCTTGCGCGGAATGCCCTTGCGCCCGTGTTGCTGGCAGTTCACGTCTTTCGTCCACGAATGACTGCCGTTGCCCGTCTGGAGGTGCACGCGCACAGACACACGCACACACACACACACACACCTCTTAACGCCACCGTCACGGCTCTTGGAGAGACATTGGCAAGCCAAAGCTTCCGCCGCAGCACACGGTCGAAGCCAGTCGACAGCCGCGCAGACAGGCACAACCTCAATGCGATAACCCATGCGGTCTTGCCATCGAATCCATCGATACGAAAAACCGCGCTCCACTTAGCGGCAACCTCGCCGTCAGTCGGCCTCTTGCGGAAGAATGCTATATCACCGAACTGAGGTTCTCCAGCTAATGGCGTTGCCTTCTTGGAGAGCGGCCCTCGCCGCCCTGCAAAGGAAGTCGCGGTCTGCGAGCGCTTTCCTGGCAGATGCCTGGATCGCAGCCCGGCGAAAGAACTCGTCGGCTCCGACCTCTGCAACATTCGCATGCACTCCTAAGTCGAAAGCTTCCTCGTCGTCGAATTGACTCCCTGGGACGCGAGGCACCTTTCCGAGCACCGACTGAGCAGGCGCAAATCCGCCGACTCGTGACATCTCATTCTTCGCGTCGTCGACTTCTGATGCAGTAGAAAGGCCCTCATCGAGTCCGGAAACATTCTCGTCGTGCACCACCTTCTTGAACATGTTCTTCAAAAGTCCACCGTGTCTCTCGGCGCGGCGATTTTGATCGGGAGACTCGACTGCGGCGCCGCGGAGGTCGATCCCCTTGACGCAACCCATTGCAGAAACACTCCCCTGTTGTGCAGTCCACGGTCTGACACCATTCGTTTGGGCCCACCTGCCCACGCGCGCCAGCGTTGCTGAAACTCAGCGACCCATGCTCTCGAGGACGGCGGGCCACCTCCCTGCTTGACAAATGTGGCGCGCTGAGAAATGTTAGCCTGGCACACTATGTTAAGGATGGTGCAACGTTATGAACTGGCGCCCTTCACCTCTAGACAGACGATGCCGATTTCCTGGTTGAAGCAGAACTTCCTGGGCAAGGCAAACTTGTGAGTCTGAGCTGACGGTTTGTGATGTTCGCAAGATTCACATCGAAAACTCACTGCGGCTTCCAGGTAGCCCGACGACATTCTGGAGATTCTCCGTAGCTGCACGAGGACACGATTAGGCACATGACCAATCTGCCTGTGCAGTCGTCTAGTGGCGACCCTGGCGCGCAGCGGGATTAGCAACCACGCCCCCCTTCTCTGTCCTTCGTGTTTCGGCCCGCCGGGTAGGTTGATTTGTTCCAGGATATCTCGTTCTTTATATCGCAGGGTGTTCTTAGAGACTGTAGCGACGTCGCGATCACCGATGATCGCGACCAAGGCCCCGGACTCTCACCTCTGCGGCTTTAGCGGGGAAAGCTGCGAGCGCAAGTCTATCCAGTCTAACTGTCTGACCTAACTCTCTGAGGGGCTCCAAGAATTTCTGGCTCGCGATGCCCGCGCCCAACTCGAGGTAGAAGTTCAGCGCGCAAGCAACCTCATGGCTTGAGCACGCAGGCCCATAGCCGAGCGCAACAGGCACAGGACCCTCATTGAGCCAATCCAGAGAAACAATCACTGATCGCACGATGGTTTGATGACGATGTGTAGGCGACAACGAGATCAGGATTGCGCTCGGCAAAGCATTTTGCCATCGATGGCCCCCAATCCAGGCGCCCCACCGCGTCGCTCGAGACTGGGCAGGCGAACGCGACGCCGATGACTCAGAGCAGCACCCCGGCCAGGCTGGCCTCCACTCGTCCGCGAAGCGGATCGGCGTTCCTGATCACCTTCTCGACGATCCCCTCGTCGGTGGCAGACACGCCTGGCGCGGGCAGCTCGGCAACACACGCAGATATCAACTCATCTTGCATACTGATGTTACGCAATCCAGAGCAATAGTTGGCACGACTTCTAGCTTTCATGGAAATCATCTCGTGCTGGTCCAGCTGCAGTGGCGCGCGCATATATGATGTTCCGCCAACGCGGATCCTCGGAAGCTGCGCACAGGTTGCCACTCGATCGAACTCCTCAGCGTCCACAGAAGAACGCATGGCAACACGATCTTCTATGCGCTTCCAGGACTGGGCGTCACTGGCGCGACCCATCGAACTCTTCTTCCAAGAAGACCACTCTGGCGGGAACTTGATCTGAATGTTGAACGGATCTATTTTGCAGCTCGCACGCGCCAATTCCCCGGCGCCCTGCTCTCCCGCGCGGCCCTTCGACCCCTCTGGTGGGGACGATCGAGGCTCAGCGAACGCGATGAGGTTCCTCTTCTTGCCCTGCTCGAAAAAGATAATCCAGCTGAGCTGCGCCAACTGCAATCGACTCGAAGTCCACGACTGAATCCCGGCCCCCGGCCCGCTCACCACCCACTGTGGCCAGGTCCCTCTCGAAAGGAGTAGGCGGGGATCTTGAGAGAGTCGTCGCTGCCGGTGGCAACAGCACTCGCCGGGGGCTGTGGCGGTGGCGGTAGCGGCTCTACACACGCGGCGGCCCCGGTGGAGGAGGCGGCAGGAGAGCCCTATGAACGCGCGCCGGCGGCGGCCCGTCCGGCTGCCTCAGCGCGAGGACAGCGGGCTCGTGCTTGCGAGGCGGCAGCATGGGAGGCACCCCAGGAGGGCGAACGATCGCGCCCGGAGGTGCAGCTTCGCCCGGCGGCAGACCCGCGACTTAGCTGGCGCTGCTCATGCGAGCCTTCTTCTGCGGCGCGTCGTCGTCACCGCCCTGACAATCGCGTACCTGATATGAAGAAGATGACGCAGCGGCGGAAGACGATGCGGCGACGGGCGGTGGCGAAGCCGCAGCAGGAGCACTACCACCAGCAGATTTGAGAAATACACCGGATTCTGCATACAGACGAGCACAACGTACACATCGCATAATCTGCAGGCGGACTGTTGTCCTCGAGACAAATCTTCAAATAGAACTGCAGCTCAAGCCCAACATATCACTTCATCCTGGCATTGGAATCTGTCTCGAAATAGTCAGCGCCGAGACGTTCGCGCCAAATCGTGTTCATGTGTTCGCGGATGACAGCGGCCACGTCTTTCTCATCTACTCCGCCCATCACTCGATGAAGCGCGAGATCTCTTCTCCTCCCTCCTGGCCAGCTTAGCCCCGTCACGGGGTCTAGGCTTGGCAAACGGCCCAGGAACTGGAAGCGGTGGCGCACTGGAAGGCTTCAGTTAAGAGCGAAACCATCTGGTCAACCGCAGAATTCGCCTTAGCACGGCCCGAATCGGACACGTGGCAACAGTCATCACATTCTCCAGTACAAACACGTCTGGGCCACTCATGTCGACTCAGACGCGCAGAACTGCATTCAATGTCGTACTGCTTCAAGAACTGCGTAACACCATAACTAACATCAACAGAGCGATGCCGACCAGAACGGCAGATGGCAACAATACACACAGACTGTGAAGACATGTTCTGCGCCAAAGATTCCCCCGCATACTCAGCGATGCCAGCGACATGCTCACTCTCAACTGAATTGCGTAGAATATCCGGATGATGACCGACATGGCGCGCGTGGGTCGGGTCGTCTAGAGCCCTGGTGTCCACCCACACGTAACGATCATAGTTCGCCATATTCTCGTCTGCAGCAATGAGCGCATCTATGATGGCATTGGCGTCGCGTCCTCTGGTAGTCATAGCATGACTAGAGCGATGGCGATGACGGATGCACTCCCTCAGCATCGACGACCGCGAGCATCTCTGGTTGTTCTGGAAGTTCCCCAAGCCCAGCGCGATCGCAGCAAACTTCGAGCCCTGTGGTGTGGGACGAGCACCAGCGCCAGCGGCCACGGCAGCGACCCGCACGTCATCGTCGTCACTGGAGTGATCGACGGGCGCAGGCGCACACGTCATCCCGTCGTCACTGGAGTGGTCGACGACAGCAGGCGGCGCGGCGCGGCCGGCGGGAGCTGCGCAGCTGCTTGGATACGATATGTGCAACGGACGAATGGACTCCACAACATGATCTGGGCGAATCTGATCAAGACGAATGATAAGATGACCTGGGCAAGCATACCGGCGCATTTCTACCTCGCCTTCCCGACTCAAGAGAGCGCGACCACTAGGCAAAATCCTGCACGATACCAAGGGGAGCTCGCGCAGAAAGAGACGAGAAGAGGGGAACTTGATCCGAATATTTCAACTGGTGCGGCTCGAGCACACACTCACGGCGCCGCGAGAAGCAGCGATGCGGAACGGAACTCTTCTTACCTGTCGTCTCACTCCATGCCTGTCCTCCGATGCCACTGCACGTCTTACGCTGTCGGTGAACCATTCAGGATCGAAGCGCAACTTCTCGACTTGATCCTCTGCGTTAAGAGCCCAGGCCTAATAGCGGCAACAAGAATTACAACCCTCGCCAAGAACAACCAAACACCTTCGTCCTTGAAGACATCAACCGTGCGACGCCTAGACAGTGCCGAAGCTTCGGCCGAAGCTTTCTGAGTTGGAGCCATACAACCGACATAACTGTGATCTGTGACTTCGGTGACACAGTCGCGAAGTAAAGAAGTCAGTTCACCTGCACGAATGCCACCCGCATCATCACAAATCTCAACCGCACGGAGTGAAGGCCTTTAGTACACCTTTTTGCTCTACAGAAGTGGCACGGCGATCATCCCCAATCAGATTCTCAATTGCCTATGCATGAATGTTGCTGGAGCGGGCAACTTTCTTAGCCGTTGCTTTGTCTGCTGCTAGCTTCCTGACCTGCTCATCGATGCGCGTCGGGCACCGACAACGACGCGCGCGAACAATTTCTGGAATGCCGCCGCGCTTATCTACGAGATCGCGCGGACACTCACCCGGAGAGCGCAGTGCCGCGCGCCTCTCCGCCTGGGCCTCGCGCCCGCAATCCTTGCAAGTGCGAACAATGAAACGAGCACTAAAACCGACCCCCGAGAGATTCCTATAACCACGAACACACGAGGCAACGGAGGATTCGGAAGTTTCCAGTTCAGACCAGAAGAAAAACTCGAAGAAGATAAAAATTTGCCGCCGGAAACTTTCGGCCCAGAAACTCCCACAAACTGTCCTTCCGAGAGCAAAGTTGCGATCGACCCATCCTGAGAATAGTGCTAGACACTCACCTCGCTTCTTCACCCTGCGACCCCGATCCACGCAGTCTGGAGCACCCCTGAGAATACGACCAGAACGAAGCGCTCTGCGCTGACCCGAGGCAAACACAGCATCCTGAACAGGGACAGAGATAGAATCCGAAACATATCCCCCCTGAAAGTCCCCATCAGAAACACTAGCCATTGAATGGGATTCGGCCGAGCGAACTGCCATAAACCCAAGAGCATCTCCCTCAGCCTCTGCAGAGGTCTGAAGACTCTTCTCTGGAGGCCCCCAACTGGAGCGGCTTCGGTCATTCCCATGCAACTCTCACAGACATGACGCTCATACCGGCTGCGCTGCAAGCTACATTGCCCGTCGAAATTCCCCCCCCCCCCCCGCACACACACCCACCCACCCCACGCGCGTGCGCCCTGCGACGCAAGACGCGAGAAGAGAAAGAAGAGCAGAAACGGGAAACGCAAGCATCCACCCCCATCGACCCCCCCCCCTGCCCCTAATGAAATGATGATATTGATGGCGACGCAGCAACCGAACTGACGGATGTGAACTTTCGTTCGTCATCGTCCTCGCGCAACTGGACATGGCGCTCGCACGCGTCTCCAGCGTGCGCTACCACTGCCGCCCTGGGCGTGCCCATGCATTCAGGGCCCCTGAGCCAGTGGCCTATTTCGCGGCAGGTCTTGCATCTCGAGCGTTTCTTGATCTCCTGGAGCCGCTTCTTGCGACCTTCCAGGGAAGGTCCTCCCTCGCCGCCCCGCTTGGGCGACCAGGGCGCGCAATTGCCCCCGCTCTTCCCCTTGCCCTTGCCCCTCCCTCCGGTGCCCAGGTTGGCGGCCAAGTTCTCTTGGATCGCGTCAGAAGCTCCTTCCACCGCGCATTCGGCCTCGACCATCTCGTCGACCGCCTCGACGTCGAGCTCGCTCATACCCTGGACAGGAGCCCAGTGAAAACACGATTCCTCGTCGACGCAGGCGCGCTCGTCGGCGCAGTCGCCCCGGCCGCGTCCTGGCGCATAGCCGGGCGCGTAGTATCCGCAGGGACTCAGGTCCTCATAGTGATGCTCCACCTGCTCGTATCATCCTTCATGAGCAGTGTAGAAGGCGTGCTGTGGCCTGGAGAAGCGCGCCTTGCCCTTGCCATTGCTCCTGTTCTGGTAGCTGGGTCTGGGCTGCGTCCACGTCGATGAGCTGGAGCCTTTACCGGACTCACCCATGCCCTTTTGGCGCATGTGTATGCGGCCATGCTGGAGGATCAGGACGTCCTTGATGTTGCCGAAGGTTGTCACATTTCCCGTGGATGTCAACACCACTCGGTTCTTCGAAGGCGAGAGGCCTGCATGGTCCAAGAGAAGGGAGCCAAGCACATCGTCGCCCATCAAGATCTTCGGATCGAACTTGGAGACAAGTTTCCACCAGCGTTTCCTTCGGGAGGTGTATGAGACCATAGACTCACCGTGCTGCCGAGAGAGCGGTCCGTCCATATGGTCTCTGCCCCACCTGGAATAGGATCTTCGCTTCCTGCGCCTCTATGGGGAAGAGTGAAGTACGGATTGCCAGCACCAGCTGATCGTCGCATTCGGAGTCAGAAACGCGTCCTTACCGATAGCCATAGCAATTTCGAATGCGTCACCTCTGAGGTTTTCTACAACCTTGTTGACAACTGCGGTGATCTCGCGGTGCTGTGGTGTACCCTTCGCTTGATCCACTGAAGCCGAGGCGGCACTCATGCGCATCTCTGTGCGGAATTCCCACTCGTTAATGAATGCGCTGTAGGAGATGTAAGAGCCGCTTTTCGGCTCGGACCGCGTCAGCGCGTCGGCGCTCGGCCGATAGCGAAGAGAAGGAAGTGCCATGGCGCAAGGCTCAGCCCCCTAGCGAGGGAAACTGCCGGCACGGAAAGTAAAGAGAGGTAGTGCGACACTCTCGGATGAGACGTGCGCGCAGTGGTACGATACGGGGATCGTGTGGCAGCTCCGCTACCAGTGTGATTACGATGCGTGTCAGCGCAATGGCAAAAGGGGGCCCCTAGAGGTCAAACGGCGGCGACTGGCGCATATACAACACGTGGCACATGCACTATCTCACACCACGCGTACGTGCAGAGCGCTGGCTGAAGAACCGCGCGCGCGCCTGCGGACTCGCTTCATCCAAGACCACGCGCAAAATGCAACACGTCACAAACCCCTCCTCCTCATCCTCTCCTTCTCCACATCCCCGTCTCACCACCGCCCGCTCCCCCGTACCCATCTCCGGCAAAACGCATCCCAAGCCTCTTCCTCCGCTTCCTCCCCCTCCTCCTCCTCCGTTTCCTCCTCCTCCTCCTCCTCCTCCTCCTCCTCCTCCTCCTCCTCCTTCCTCCCCCCATCCTCTCCCGCTCCCCTAACAGCCGCCGCACCCGTGCCCTCCTGCCACCTTGCAGGAGGGGGAGCTGGAGGAGGACGCGGAAGAAAGGAGGAGGAAGGAGAAGGGGGAGAAGGAGGAGGGGGAGGAGGAGGATAATGAAAAGGAGGAGAAGGGAGAGAGAACAGAAGGAGGAGGAGGAGGCGGAGGAGGGAGAGAAAGAGGAGGGGGAGGAGGAGGAAGAGGAGGAGGACGAGGTGGAGGAGGCGCAAGGGGAGAAGGAGGAGGGGGAGGAGGGGGAGGAGAAGGAAAAGGAGGAGGAGGGAGAGCAGGGAAGGAGGAGGAGGAGGAGTAAGCGGACGCGGAGGGAGAGGAGGAGGGGGAAGAGGAGGGGGAGGAGAAGAAGGATGAGGAGGAGGGGGAGGAGGAGGAGGGAGAGAGCTGAGAAGGAGGAGGAGGAGCTGAGAAAGAATGGGGAGTGGGGAAGAGGGAGAGAGGAAGGGGGAAGACACGGTAGGTGAGTCTCCGTCAGATCTGACGGTCTACCCTGCCCTCCCATCCCTTATCATGGCGTATCAGGGCAATGAACCCGAGACGGTGCGCGATGCATCGTAGAGCACGGCATAGCAGGCCGTAGAAGAGCACGGTCGAGCGTACTATATCATGTCATGGCGTGGCGTTGCATATTGAAGAATTAAGAAGTGCATCCCAAAAGCATTGCAACGCAAAGAGTGACATCGCACAGCGGCACAGCACAGAAAATTGCATATAATGACGTTGAAGATCAAGGCGTAGCATGACATAGCACGGCGTGGCACTGCGTAGTCAAGAATTGCATATATCGCACAGCGGAACACCATATAGCACTGCAGTGCCTGCCGTGACATGGCACTGGACATAATGACGCCAGCACTGCAGCGGAAGCACGATTCGGAACGAGCGGAAGCGCGGAAATGAGGCTAGCGCTACAACGAGCACGATTCGGAACGAGCGAAAGCGCGGACCTGAGGCCAACACTGCAGCGGGAGCACGATTCGGAACGAGCGGAAGCCCGAAAATGAGGCCAGCGCTTAGTAAGCGGGAGCAATATGCTGAACAAAACAGCGAGAGCACAACTCCCGGCAATCCTGCGAAAAAACAATACGCGGAGGGGGGCCGAATATCTTACGGACGTCACCAGGGGAGAGAAGACAGTAGTATTCAGACTGTGCACTTGTGGAGGAAGACGAGAGAAAGAGGAGGAGGAGGAGGAGACAAAAGGGGAGGGGAGGAGGAGGACGAGGAGGAGGAGGAAAGAACGCCATAATCGCAGGATTCAGGTTTGGCCAACATAAAAAGGAGGAGGAATGGCTGCTCACTCCCCCATCCTCCCTCGGCCCGCCCTCAGCTGGGGGCCCGGCGCCGCGCTGCCCGGCAGCCATCCTTGGGGACACGGGCGATGGCAGGCAGGGCCCCGATAGGACAACCGCAGCACGCGAGCCCCAGCGGCGTGACCTCCCACGTGCTCACCCCCCCTCCTCCTCATCCTCCTCCTCCTCCTCATCATCATCCTACTCCTCGTCCTCCTCCTCATCCTCCAGATCCTCCTCTCTTCTTCATATGCTTCCTCTCGTTACTAGTATTGCTATGAGTATTATTGTCAATATGCGTAATCAGCTTCTGATTATAGTATTATTCGTAGTAGTATTTCTAATTGTCATATCACTATTATCAGTAGTACGACTTTCTTATTCTTATACCTCCTCCTCCAGTTTCACCTGCTTCTAGTCCTCGTCTTCTCATCCTTCAAAACCTCATCCCACCCTCTCCTCCTCTTATTCATCATCCTCATCCTCATCCTCATCCGTCTCATCCTTCTCATCCCCCTATCCTAATCCTCGGCGTCGTCATTCACCACCACCACCACCATCATCATCATCATCATCATCATCATCATCATCATCATCATCAGCATCATCATCATCATCATCATCATCATCATCATCATCATCATCATCGTCGTCGTCGTCGTCGTCGTCGTCGTCGTCGTCGTCGTCGTCGTCGTCGTCGTCGTCGTCGTCGTCGTCGTCGTCGTCGTCACCACCCTCATCATCATCATCATCATCGTCATCATCAGCAGCATCATCATCGCTCGTTCGTCCCATGCCAATATAAACGCAAGCGATTCGGCAACACACGCAGGCGCATCCAGCCGCGCCTGCCATTCAGCACGCGAACTCCAAGCTAAGCCTCACACGCGCAAGCGGATAAATATTCGTCTTCAACACATGCCTAGGCTCTCAAGGACTGGGAATATGGAGAAATCGGGTGTCGTGTGCGTGGCCAAGAAGTGCTTAGCTCGTCGCGACTGGACACACGTGCGCAGAAATAGAACACACACACACATACACACCAAAGTGCAGCCTCCAGCTCAGCGTCGGTGACGGTAGCACGGCTATCCAAAACAATACTCATGTCACCCACCCTCACCCATTCAGACGGGTCGTCGTAAGCGATGTCCTGTGCACCATACAAGCCCCGTACGCCACCGCTTCCACTTGTATTGCGGCTGTCAATAGAATGAGCCTGCAAATATTGAAATGTCTGCATATCACCCGCCGCGGTGCCATCTTCAGTGTGTGTATAAGTGTGCATACCAGCCATCGCATCAGCCTCCTGGTTGAGCTCGCGAAAGACATGACGACACAAATGCGGACTCCACCAATCGGAGCACCATCGTCATCATCATCATCATCATCATCATCATCATCATCATCATCATTAGCATCATCATCATCGTCATCATCATCATCATCAGCAGCATCATCATCATCACCGACATCATCAGCATCATCGTCATCATCACCACCAGCATGATTACATTCATCGGTCGCCCGTCGTCATCATCGTCGGTATCATTACCAACAGCATCATCATCATCAGCATCAGCATCAGCACCATTATCATCACCACCACCATGAGCATCATCATCATCACTATTACTATCAGCATCGGCATCAGCAAAAGCATCATCATCAGCAACAGAAGGATCAGCAGCAGCAGCATAATCATCATCATCAGCCTCCTCCTTTCCTTCTCCGTATAGATACCTCCCCCCTGTCGCACCCAGTGGCTAGTCGGTAGGGGGGGCCAAGCGGGTCGCCTGAGACTTCCTCACCGCTTATGAACCTGAAGCTCGAAATAATCAACAGCTTCACGATGGAGGGCGGGTGATTATCAAAATGTTGGTCTCGCCTTAGCGCCGAGCACACCCGGCTTAAAAATAGCAAGAGTCTCACGGATGGAAGGCGGTTGGTTTTCCAAGATGTGAGTCTAGCCTTTGCGTCGCGCACACTCGTCTCAAGCATTTGCTAGAGCTTCACTAATGGAGGGCGGGTGGTTTTCAAAATGTGGCTCTCGCCCAAACGCCGCGCACATACGCGTTGAAAACTACAAGAGCTTCACGGATGGAGGCCAGGCGTTTTTTTCAACATGTGGCTCGCGTTTCGGCGCCGCACACATTCATGTCAACCCATTCGCAAGCGTTTCAAGGATTCCCGTGGTTATCCTTTTCAAAAATTGTGTTTGGGCACGATGTAAGACTGCCAGGGCGCAACAGCTACATGTATTCGCGGTAAAATGCCAGGAATGATGTCTTGGCACGATTAAGGATCGCAAAGACGCAACAGTCAGGTTAATCGGTGGGGTTGAAGTCCCAAAAAATTGCGCTCCAGCCCGGTTCGGGATGGTCCAGCTGTTGTCTCCCAGCGGGACATTTCCCTTAGTAGATGTAGACCTTTTAGGGCCTATGAAGATGGAGCTTGGAATGAAGGATTAATACAACAACCTTGATGGGTCTTGGGTTCACGCTGGTTGTTCTCCTCCTCCTCCACTTCCTCCTCCTTTTCCTCCTCTTCCTCCTCCTCCTCCTCCTCCTCGTCCTCCTCCTCCCTCCTCCGCCTCAATCCCCACAAAAGGACCGCGGCATCAAACAGGAATGCGACGCCCCCACGGGAAAAGAAATCTCCGTGCTCGAAGCCGCGAGGGCGACATGGCGAACGGGTGGCTGACCCAACGATGAGGTTTCCTTCAAATGCAACTGCAAGAACTAAGGGGGCCCAAGGACATAAATCTATAGACACTGGTAACACAATTCCCCATAGTTTCCCATATTCATGGGTGTCGGTCTTCCCCACCGTTTTCCATATTCCCCACTGTTCCTGCGAGTCGATGTTTAATTGTGTGTCTGTGTGTTTTCCCTCCTGAAGAACCCCCATGCGGCATGATCGTGGCCGTCGCTGCCTGCACGGTCGACCGCCCTGCCCCACATTCGAAAGCTGGGGAAGCTGAAACGGTGAGAATCAGAAAGCCCTGCCACACGTTCGTGATGCTGCTGATGCTCAGCATCAAGAGATAGCAACTTCGATTCGCACTGTCCCCGACGATAATGAAGTTCGGCTCCCCCGACCAACTCTGTCTTGGCCCGAAACAAACAACGATCAAGCCTACAGGAGGGATGCTTTACTACCGCAGGCACTCGACTAACTGAGGACATCCTTTGTTTAAGCGATCTCCGCGAAGATGTCCCCGAAAGGGCACCCAAGGCTCCTACGAGAGCCCAGCGGGACCCGCCAAGGCTCCTTGGAGCCCCAAGATGGCCCAAGAAAGCTGCCAAGAGGACCCCAGATTGAAATGTTAGCGAAGTCATGTATGGTTGACTCGTGGGCCTGCTCTGGCTGACCCCAAGCTTCGGATTAACAGCTGTCCCCCCTCTTTGTCCCACTGCTTTCACCTACACCTCCCTGGCTCAAGCAACTGACCTGGGCATCGTTTGTGGATGGGCTGGCGGGGGTACTTTTGGGTACGCGGGCGCGCGAAGCGGGCGCGAACGGCAGGCTGTGCCACCAGCTAAGGGAAAAACCGAGTAGCGAGCAACGCCGGGCGCGGGACGGAGCTCAGCGCGGGCCAACATGGCGCGAAGGCATCACAGCTGGCAGGGGTATTTTTTTGGTCGCGGCCGCGAGAAAAGGGTCAGGCGGCGAAGGCAACGTCCGGGCCACGGGCGAGGCTAATTGGCTAGGACAGGCGCGCCGGCCGGCCCCCTCAGACGGCAGCTGCAGGCTGGGTGACGCTGAACTGGCTGGCGCACTGCAAGCTCGGGCACGTGCACTGGACAAAATGCCCAGAATTCATGTGGCCAACGCAAGACCCGCGCAGGACCCGCGGACCTCAGTGGGCAGGTCACTGTGCAAGGTGAAGATGGGATGGCCACAGGGGTGAGTCGCCGACGTGGCGCCAGACTCCAAACGGACGACCTGCGTAAGCCAAGCCGGCTGAGCAGTCGTGGACCGTGGTGCAACGCACTGGGGGGGCTGAAGGTGGGCCTGAAGGGCTGCACCTGACGCTGAAGGCTGAACCACTCAGCACACTAGCCAGTCCCAGTTAGACCACATCACAGTGTCGGGGGGTACCGTGTGACTGTGACCCATCCAGCGCGTGCCGGCACGGTGCGGCCACTGGGAGTGGGGGAGCCCGCTGGCGTGGTGAGCATCGCCGGCGAAGAGGTAGAGATGGAGTGCACTGGAGTGGTGGTACCGCGAGGTGAGCCGGACCCGATCAGAGGTCTCCAACAGCACAAGTTGAGCAATACCTCGCGGGGCACGCGGCGTTGGTACGGGCGATGTGGTGTAGTCGCAAAGCGGTGTGCCGGGGGGGGGGCTGCAGAGTGAGAAGCAGGAGGGCGCCAGACGCCGGTCCGCTGGCAGGGGTACGCGAAGCGTCAAGATTTGGGGGTGGAGAAAGGCAGGAGGGGATAGAGGAGAGGAAGGGTGGAGAAGAGAACGGCGAGGCAAGAGCAGAGAGGGAGAAAGAGAACGCGATACCGTACATGGGCAATAGAAGATCCAACCCTGCGGCGCAAGATGCCGCCCCCCAGGGTGCGGCACGGAGCTTGAGTCATCACCAGCACTGACATCAGCATGGACTTCGGAGGCAAAACTAGTGTGATCGGAATGCCCCGCCAGGGAAGAGGAGAGAGGGATCCGGCGGACGCGATTGAGACTAAGCCAGGACGAGGATAAAATCGGACAAGGATAAATCTTGGAGGCCTGGAAATGGGCATAAAACACCAACACAGGTCGGTTGCCTCCACAGGGTGAAGGTGATCCTAGATTTCGGTGTTGGTGGTAATATTTCGGTCACCTTGGAAGTCCGAATATTACCACCATCACCGAGGTCGGGATCTTCCTCCCTCGGTGGAGGCACACCGCCGATATTGGTGTTGGTGTCAACCTCTGGGCCTGCGAAAAACGGGGACCTCTGAGACGCAGCGGTTCGGGAGGATGCATCGGGCACTGCGGCCGTCTCGGTGCGTGCCCGAGCGCTCTGGGACGCTCCAAAGGGAGTTGGCCTCGCCCTGGCCCCGTCCGAGACGCGACAGCATCGGGAAGACGTAAGACTCGGTTTCGGGGGACGGACTTTGGACGAAAAATCAAAAATACTCCAAAAGACCGCTAAAATGATTTTAAAAAATACTCAAAAATCGTCCCCATACTACGATTGACTATTTTTGAACTTTCCTCCTATAGAGAATGGGACACTCCCGACTTAAGACTCGATTTGGCCCGACGGGGCCATCATGAAAATGACGAGACCCAGTCTGAAATCTGACGCGAACTCCCGCTGCAAACATCCCACGAGAACTGCACCGCCAACGCCCAGGACGCGCTCCTCAAAAAGCCTCGGCAAGCCCGAGTTCCGGCGCACTCGAGCCTTACGTTTCCCCGATAACACCATGGCGGCGCGCCCAGGGCTTGTAGATGCCATGGCAATGGTCTCTCTAACAATCAAATCAGTGAGTTAAATATGCGCATGACATGTATTTCGAAACATGCTCCAAAAATGTTTAGAACGTGATTTTACATGTTTAAGACATGTTTGAAACCATGTTTAGACATGTGGAAATGATTTGGCAACACGCTTCCTCTCCATTGATCGACTTCCACAACCCGGGGCGCCCTCGGGTCCTGGCGCGTTGAAGAACCTGCCGGTCCCCTCGCCAGCCTCGCCGAAGGCCTCGGGGGCGCCGGGCAATCCGCGCAGGTCCTGGCAAGGGCCGGGCACCGTCTGTCCCCCGACCGCCTCTGCCGCCGCGTCGGTCACTGCGCGAGTCTCAGCGCACGTGGGCGACGAGAGGAACCAGCCTCGAACGTACCCCTGTCCCTGAGGCTGGCAGGCCAGGAGGCGATGGCAATCTCAGGGGGTGCGCCCTCAGATCGGCATCGAGACGAAGAGATGCCAATCAGACGGACAGGGATGTGGTATGTTCCAGGCTGGTGAGAAGAGAGAGCGGGTCTCACGCGAGAGGACATGGTCACCTCACGCCGCGGCTTGCGCGGGCCGCCAGCGCAGGGCACCGCGTGGAGAAGGGGGCACGTACGCGCGACCCTACGCGGGAAGCTTACGCACGAACGTCCGCGCAGTCGACCCTGCTTCCTGCCGTCGCCCATGCCTCTGCCTGAAGCACCTGGAGGAATGCCATGCGCGGCGAGGAATGATTCATAGCCGCCGCCTGGGGGATAGATCTCGGGGGACCTCGGCAGAAGCGGTGGGTGAGGATGTGTGTGTGTGTGTGTGTACCCCAGGGCCCAACTATGTACCCATACCCACCGCCTGCCGAGGTCCCCGAAGATCGGTCCCCCAGGCGGTGGTTCTGGATAGACCCCACCTCAGACCCCCGCCGGTTGGCGGCGCGCACGAGGTGGGTGAGGCGAGGGAGGGCAGCCCTTCTCAGAAGGCAAGGGGGATCCTCAAGAGCCCTCTCGGCTTCCTTCCGAAGGGGAACGACGTCCGTCGGGCCGCGCGTCCCCGCCTGGGATGCAAAGCCTGTCCGTCCGTCGGGCCTGGCCATCCGCACAAAGGGGGGTGGCGAAGGAGAGAACGGGGTGGGCAGGCCCGAAGCAAAGACTGGAGGGGGGCCTGGTGCAGGCGGTCACGGATGGGAACACCGCAGAGGTGGAGCAGGAGGCGCAGGATGGGAGGCGGAAGACGCGGGGACGTGAGCATCTGTTCACCGACCCCCATCCCCATCGGCATGGCCTTTGCCCCACCTGGGGGGTGGGGCTGGTGGAACTGAGGTACCATGGCCTAGTGTGGATGGGGATTGGTGAACCGATACTGAGGCTCGAGTAGAGGATCGACTACATAATTGAATTACCCCAACATTGATTTGCTTGTCAAATCTACGACATCTGCTCGTCGATTATACGAAAATGCCTACAAGGTTCGTAGACCTACGGACAGTATACGTGTCGTTGTGGATTCGACGAGGCAAAAAAAAAAAACAATGTTGGGGCAACATAATGCTGTAGTCGATTCTCTGCTCGAGAGGAAGAGTGCAGCACTCGAGATGGCACCACGAGCACACAAGTGGGCCAGGAGCCCTCGGCCCATGCGGGCCGTGAGCCCGGGGCCACCCACGAGAGGCGAGGGGCAGGGGAAGCACCACGGGCAGGGCAGGCAGGGTATCGCGCGGCGCGCCACTGCGAGGCACAGCCGCCGCCGCACTCCGACCCTGGCCAGCCTTTCGCTGTCCTTTTCATTATCTCTCTCTCTCTCTCTCTCCCTCTCTCTTTCTGTCTCTGTCTCTCTCTCTCTCTGTTTCTCTCTGTCTCTCTCTGTGTCTCTCTCTGTCTCTCTGTCTTTCTCTCTCTCTCTCTCTTTCTCTTTCTCTCTCTCTCTCTTTCTCTCTCTGTCTCTGTCTCTCTGTCTCTCTCTCTCTCTCTCTGCCTGTCTTGGTGCCTGAGTACCAGCAGCGGCAGCGGCAGCGGAAAGCGGCAGCAGCAGGGCGAGGAAGACGACGTGGAGGAAGAACCAAGAGGAGAACGAATAAGAATAATCATCCGAAGAAGAAAAGAAGAAGGCACTGTAAGAATAACCCGGCGAAGATAAGGAAGGGAGTCTCTACCAGACCGCCACGGGCCTCCACCCCTAGGGTACAGGCCTTGCCTGACCACCCCTGTCTACTAGTTCTTCGCCCCCCCCCCAAAAAAAGAACAAACAAATTTCGCGCCGTTCCCATACACAAGAAACGAAATACCGTACGCTGTTATTCCCAGAAAGCTCCCACAAGGTTCCGTGGTGATCATCGAGGGTTCCTATGAGGATTTGTGGGGACCCTACAGGGCTCCGATCGGGTTGTGTAAAGAGCTTACGCGGTTCCGCAGGGAAGATAACTATAGGATCCATACAGAACCCTAATGGAGCCCTACGGATCCTGATAAAAGCAATGATTATCCGGTCCGTGCGGAACCCTACAGAGGCCGTATGGGAGCCCTACAGCATCCCCACGGAGTCCGGCAGCAACTCCATAGACCCGACGGCCATGGACAAGGGGGAGGGAAGGGGAGGGCTCTTCTCGTTGGAGGGTGGGAAACCAAAGCACGGGGCGCCCTCGTAGGGCCTCGATCAAATATATTGAAAAGAAGAAGAACAAGAAGGAGAAGGAAGAAGAATAAGAAAAAAAAGAAGACGACTCGGCCTTGCGCGTGGTCTGTGCCGATCCCTGACTGCGCGCGCACACGTGCAACCACAGCTCTACCTCGAACAATCATCGAACGCGCGCGATGGGGTCGATCGTAGCGCGCGCCGTGCGGCCCGACGTACGTGCTAGTACCCAGGCAGTCGCAATTCGTGAAACCCCTCAAGGTCTGGGGGTGACTGCCACACTGGCCTCCAGCGCCGAACCCGCGTCGCTGCGGGCGACGGGCAGGCCTCCGAGGCACTCGCCCCGCCCTGAAATAGGTGACATCGCCTGTAAATCTGAGCGGAATGGGAGAGAGGCGGCGGCACGGCGCTGCCTAAGATGACGGTGCCTTGCGCAGCGCTGTCTCGACGTCGCAGAGGCCGGCGGCCAGACGAACGGCAGCCCGCTGAAAAAGAAACGCGCGAATGGCGGTCCAGGGGGGGGCACAGGACACTCACAGGGCACTCAGGAGGCCGACCCCAGCGCGCGAGCGGGCACCGAGGGACGCAGCCAGCGAGCGAGGAGGGGCCTCGCGCAACTGGCACGCCCAGGCCAGGCCAGGAAACACCAGGGCGCCAGGTCGGCAAAACGGGGGCAGCGACCGAGGGCGGAGTTAGAGGCGTGCCTGTTCCAGTCGCAAAGCGAACGGCATGGCCTCGGTTGGGATAATGTTTGGTAGAACCGTTTCCAGTCAAGGTTGGTGCTCTCGAACTTGAGTAGGCGAAGGCCCAGACGCCTGAAGAGGGCAAGTGCAGGTACAGGGTCGCGCGACCCAATCGACCGTGCGTCGTACTACGCAGTGGGAAGTGAGGGAAGGGATCGATGAAGTGTCCTTTCAGCAACAAATGAAACGAGGGGTCCGTCTCCATACTTTGGAGCCAATAGGCCAGATGAGTTTCTATGTTGATATATATATATATATAAACATCCAGTACAAAACGCTCCGCCAGATAGCGACTTAACGAACCCCAGGAAATGGATGGGGTCGCACGTTCCGCCATGCATCAGTAGTTTGAAATATTTCTCGCGCCTGACTACGCGAAAAGAGAGCAGCTCGACAAAGCTCCCTGGGTTCAGGCCCCAGGTCCACTTGGAGATGCCCCCCCTCGCTCTTGCTTTTGCCGCCCGTCTTCACGTTGCCGACCAGCCTCTGCGCCATCGCCCGCAAGTGCCCCTGCGAGGCGGTGCCGAGATTGAGCTTGGCGCCCTCCATCTGCGCCAGCTTGATCATGGACTGCTCGAGCTCCCGCTTGTTCAGCGTCCGCTCTGTCGGCCAGCCCTGGGCCCCCGCCGAGAGGGGCGCGGCCACCTCGCCCGCGAAAGCGAGCTGCATCCTGGTGTACTCCTCGTTGTAGCACTTCTTCCGTCAGAAGTGTCCGATCACCAAGCTTAGCTCCTGCTTCTCGAAGAAGAAGGCCAAGGCCGCATGCGCCTGAGACCCCCCTTCCTGAGCTTCCCCGAGTCGACCACCGACTTGAACACGCCTCGCGCGATGTGCAAATGTGGTGGCCCCAGCAGGGGCTTCGCCGCCGCGACGCTCGCCGCCCCTGCGCACCGCTTCCCCGCGCGCCGCCCCACGGCGACCATGAAGCAAGCCGCGGGGACGATGAGGCGCACCCACCCCGACGCCGCCAGATCCCTGGGCACCTGCGCGTGCATGCACGCCATCTTGAGCAGGATCGAGACTGCCGACTGCAGACCGCGAGCCCGAAGGGCTCCCTCTACTCCCTGAAGGCCGTCCTCGGCGGCGCCCGCCACCTCCCCCAAGTGTTGGTTCTTTCTTTATGGCGCGCCTGGCTCTTCTGGCTCGGCGCGCTTGCGCTTCTTGAGCAGTTCGTCTATGTCCATGCCCGAGGCGTCGCCCATCTCGCCGTCGGTTCTGGGTGCTGGGAAGCCGTGGGTCGCCCAGCGCGCACTGCAAGCGAATGCGCACTTGGAGATGTGCGAGATCTTGAGCCACGTAGCCGCATACTGGGCAGTCCAGAGAGAATGGTTGGATCACTCCGGCTGCTGTGCAGCTGCTACGTCCGAAAGCACATCGGTTGTCAGCATACGATCTCATCACGCGGCGTTGCGCGTTTCCCCGTGTACTTAGAAGAACCTGGAGACACCTGAAACACTGGCTCGTGACCGTGGGTAAGGCCGCTTCGTTACGAGTGTTATGAACTCTGCCTGCATGCAAAAGAAGGGTGTTCAAGCTACTGAAGGTGTCGCCACAAGTGTTCCCGTCTGGGCTTCTCAGGCTGCAGCGGAACTCACCAGGACCCTCGAACTCCTCCTCCTCCTCCTCCGCCAGAACACTAGGAGCCTGCTGGGGTCCTGAGGGAGGTGCAATTGTTTTTGAAAAATACGTGGCCCCGATAATGGTGAGGTCGATCGCCGCCCAATCGTCATACTCGCTAGTATAGAATAGTCCCAAGAGCGGAAAATCCTATGGAATCAAGTCTGCGAGCTCCTCGGATTCGGTCCTGGCGAACTGGAGGTCCCCAAGGATCTGTCGGGCCCAAGGGTTAGCCTTCTCATGGAGCGTCAAATCGGGGGTTCATGCTAGGTATATCATGTAAGTTTAAGGTGCCTACGATGCATGCTCGTACTTGTCTGTGGGCGCTGGGGTATTTAATCCAGGACTGGTACCACCAGAGACGGCGCAAACGGAGTTCTTCAGCTATGGGAAGAATCTGCCAATAGTCCCAGACCCTCTGAGAGCACCACTTCCAAAGTACCCCGTCATGGTCCTCTGTGCCCTTGGCCCCAAGCCCTCTACGCATAGCCCTCATCATGACCTTGTCGCAGGCCGGTGTGTAACTCCTATCTGGCACCCGACCCTCCATCCCCGACAAGAGCGCCCCCGGGCCATAAGAGAGAATGGCCATCCTCTTCACGCTGCGTGGGGCATCTTGCACCAAGAAACGTGAGATGAGGCCGAGTCCAGTGCGACCCGCCTGCAATCGGTTTCATATCTCCACTTGCTGCGATCCCTGCACCGTCAGCCAACCGCCGTGGATACGCATATAACGTCCAAAAAACAGAGAGGCGAAGATTACCAGCATGGATGAGACAACGCTGTGCTGTAAATCCCTTGCCAAAGATCCTAGCCAGGGTGCTCCGCTTTCCCTCGTTGAGCCCCACGCCCATGTTGTACAGGGAAGACGCCAACTTACTGCGACCAACCTTTGCCAGAGATGTGAGATGCCGTGCCTACCCTCCTCCTCCAAATGGTTCGGGCCTTTGCCCAAGGATGATCATTTTAGTAATGTCGTTTGCGTACAATGCAATGCCTGTGTCCGTGCTCGTGCCGTCAACCACCTGAGCCTGTGCGTATGCATACGAGCTCGTCCCCGCCATCCAACACAGAAGAGGATCCGGGCCCTTCAAGCAAAAATACGGGAAGCCTCTGGCAGGGGTAGGGTGCCCCATGAGCTCACCTGGGAGAAATGGGGGCCTCCGGGGCCATGACCTGCATCGCCGTCTGTATCGTGCGCATGTGCTGGAATCGGACGTCCTCTGGTAAGTACAGGGCCTCCAAGGTATCCAAGATGGTGTCACGTTTGGTGCTGGCGAACGCGTTCGTGGCATCCTCGTTTACAGTAGCATGAGATAAACCTAGTTTCTGGAGCCTCCAAGACGTGCAGGCCTGGACCGCGATGGCGTCTTCACGCCGTCGACGCCGAGCAAAGCCGTGACAAAACTATGGCAAAGCATCTCTGTGTCGGCGGGCTCGGTTCCAAAGATGTGCATTCCAAGCCTTGCCCAACGGGCAGAAAAGATGTATCCATCGTTGTCCCAACGAACCCAGTTTGCCGTTGCACTCGTCCAGGCCCACGATTCGAGATATGTCGAAAATCAGTGGAGCTCGTGCGCCTGAACGATGCGATGACGTCTAAGAACCGCTCGAAGGAGAAGGAGGCGGAGGAGGAGGAGAAGAAGACGAAGAAGAGACGAGGAGGAGCAGCAGGAGCAGGAAGCGTAGAAAGAGGAAGCAGAACTAGCAGCAGGAACGAATCCGCCGGCCCCCTTGTGGAGCCACCAGGCTGTAGGCGCGGGATTCGCAGTTTCCTGTACCAGTTGTAGCTTGTAGTTTCCAGTGTTAAAGTTCTGCTTCTTGCTGGTTACTGTAACTAGTTGATTGACCGCGCGAGGGGGGGGGAGGCCCAAACCAAATATTTAACACCTCCTGGGTTGTCTGAATTGCTGGGGGGGCTCGAAATCGACAACCCTCACACAGATCGGCGGGGTCAGGGTCCAAAAACACAGGAGATTTGCCACATTTCTGAAATTCGGTGCCACCCCTCACGCAGATCCGCGGGGTCAGGGTCCAAAAACACATGGGATTTGCCACATTTCTGAAATTCGGTGCCACCCCTCACGCAGATCCGCGGGGTCAGGGTCCAAAAACACAATTTGCCACATTTCTGATTTGCCACATTTCTGAAATTCGGTGCCACCCCTCACGCAGATCCGCGGGGTCAGGGTCCAAAAACACAGGGATTTGCCACATTTCTGAAATTCGGTGCCACCCCTCACGCAGATCCGCGGGGTCAGGGTCCAAAAACACAGGGATTTGCCACATTTCTGAAATTCGGTGCCACCCCTCACGCAGATCCGCGGGGTCAGGGTCCAAAAACACAAGGGATTTGCCACATTTCTGAAATTCGGTGCCACCCCTCACGCAGATCCGCGGGGTCAGGGTCCAAAAACACAGGGATTTGCCACATTTCTGAAATTCGGTGCCACCCCTCACGCAGATCCGCGGGGTCAGGGTCCAAAAACACAGGGATTTGCCACATTTCTGAAATTCGGTGCCACCCCTCACGCAGATCCGCGGGGTCAGGGTCCAAAAACACATGGGATTTGCCACATTTCTGAAATTCGGTGCCACCCTTCACACACATCCATCGCAAGGCGTGGTAACCCAAACTGCGAGAACTCCCTCGGCCCTTTAATCGCAAGGTGTGGTAACCAAGCCCGTAAACCATACACGTCTTACCAATCGCCAGGTGTGGTAACCCCTCTTGTGATCAGTTGGTTTTGCTGATTGCGAATCGGCTTCGCATGAAGTTTCGATACTGCTTCACGACAGCGCCAAGGCCTCATGACTTAGCTCTTCCATGGCCCATTCTCCGAGAGAGGGGGCCGGCGGCAGGGGGCGAAGCCCTTACGGATAAGAATAGTTGCAGCTGACCAAAGGCTGTCGTCCTTGACCGCGTCTGCCGGCGCCGCGTCCTCTGGTCGCCGCGGCACAGGCCTGGCAGCGCCCGTCGGAAGCAGGCAGCAACTCAGGCGCACAGTGACAAAATGTGCACAGGCGCTACTCGATTCGCTCCCCGTTCGGAACATCATCTCGAGCCTCCACTTGAACGACGAAATGAAGCGGGTTAGCCTCCGCCGACAGTCGCGCACAAGCCCGCGCGTAAGCCCTCGCTTCCAGTGTAGCGTGCCGCGCTGGCGGACCGCGTAAGCCGCGGCGTTTTGTCACTATGTTAGAGGCTTCCTAGATGGAGTCCGAGGAGATGGGGTCGGAGAATCGCGCCGCATCGACTATACATCGGCGATGCATCGGCGATGCATCGCCGGCGTCGCGAATACATCGGCGACGCCAGCGCGAAGAAAATCGGGCTCCACATCGAGCCGCATCGCCGATGCATCGTCGATGCGGCGCGATCCTCCGCGGAGGGTCGCGCCCATCGACCCCCCCTACTCGGACCCCATCCATCTGAGAGCCCTAACTACGTCGTCTCGCGTAAGACCCCTCTGTTTTCCCCGCCCACCGGGGGCCGGGGGCGAGGGTGGGCGGGTCACGCCTCGCCGGAGGAGCCTCTCCAGCCCGCCCCGCACCTCCCGAGAGCCCTGGGGCCCGAGCCGATCACAGCTGCAACGTGCTCTGGGGAAGAAGCTTGGGCAACACTCATTGGGGGGGGTAATTCAGGACAGGGGGCCCGAATGGGCCCCTTCCTGAAAGCCCTCGCTTACGCAGCCCTCAAAAAGACGCATCTGACATGCGCCCCGCTATGTACATGACCACGGCCCCTCGATCCGCGAGACTGGCCGCGTGATACGAACATTCGCGCAAAGCGTACTCTCGAAACCAGCGTGGCTTCATGTACGTGTACGTCCTTTTTTCGCTCCTGACCGCTGCCCCCCCACTTATCGCCCCCACATGACGCGTTCTCCGAGAAGCGCCGTCCCCACGCCCACCAGGGGTAACCTTCGACCCGCTGGCCGACCTGCCCCCCTTCGGTGGGGATGGGTGCCGTCTCCTTCGGGCCTCCAGGCGCCCACCCCCAACTGGAAGGGGGGGTACGCTGGGAGAGCTGGGGGGGGGGACACGCTGGGAGAGCAAGCCTACCCCGTCCCAGTGGGGATGGGGATCGCTCTGGCGATGGTGACAAGTAAGACCGTGCAGAGAAACCCTCAAAACAGCAAGGCTAGAAGAAGAAAAGACGACATCAGCATGACTGTTGACGCTCCGCGCGGATCTCTTGAATCCGCGCTGGATCCCCCTCCCTGGCGCGCGGAGCGCGCCAGGGGCGGCGCCAGAGGCGCCGCCGGGGGGGCCTAGCGCGGATGCGGAGCGCCAAAAGTTTATTATGTGAATGGCGTTCTGTTTCTCCTTCGAGGCGCTGCAAAAGGGGGCGTGCTTGGTGTGGGCGGTCAGCGCCGCGGCCCCCCAAGCGAAAATGAGCACGGCTCGGCGTGGCGCGCGGGCGCGGCACGGCACGGCGCTTTCGTCTGCTCTCTGGAGCAGAAAGAACGGCACGGCACGGCACAACTTTCGCAGTCTGCGACCTGGGTACGGCGCGGCACGGCACGGCACGCGGGCACGGCACGGCACCTTTCTCGCATGCCAGAAGCTAAGCACGGCACGCTTTTCCCCAAATCTAGAACCCGACACCTGAACATGGCACGCCACGGCACGGCACGCGGGCATGTCGGGGGGAACGAAAGGGGGGGATAGCAAAGTGTAGGGTAGGGAATCAGCTCACGTAGCTGATTTCCCCAGCGCCTCCTGGCGCCGGGAGGCGCCCATGTATCGAGGAATAGGCTTGGCGGCGGGGCCGAAACCAGGTGCATGCAGCAGAATTCGTAACCCCCCCTTTCCCTGTCCCCCCATTTCGTTCGGCCCGAGCATGGCCCGGCACAGCACACTTCCCACATTCGAAAACCTAGGCCAAGACGACACGCGGGCACTGTACGGCATGACTTTCGCATTCTGCGACGAAGGCACGGCACAGAACGGTGTGCGGGCACGGCACGTGGCACGGGACGCTGAAGATACACGTTTCGCACCCTGGTATCTAAAGAAGGTGCTCCCTCAAAGCGATGCAGACCCCTTACAGCAGTCGGTGCTTAGAGAACAGCAGCATTCGGGGGAGGGCGCGCAACGGGATGTTACTCCGCCCATCCCTCTTCTCCTCTGTTCTCCTCCGTCACCCCTCCGCCATCCTGCAACCATCCCCGAATCTCCCCACGAAGCACGAAGCACGAAACACGAAGCACGCCCGCACATGGGCATTGTCGAGGGTGCTGCAGGTGCGGCGCTGGAGCGCCAGAGCGACAGAACATGAGGCCCGATCAGAGATCCTGCTCGATATGATTCCAAAACTCCGTTGCGGCAATTTCCAAGATATCTTGCCCTTTGATGCTGAAGATCATGACCCTGAGGCCGAAGATCTTCCCCGAATCCCCCCAGCCCCCCGGAATCTGCGAGCGAATCCAGCGAGTCAGGGTAAACCAGGGATCTGGCGCGAGGTCTCTGGGGAATCGCATGAAGATGAAGCGGAGGAGCCCAAATCGATCATCGCAATGGTCGGAAGGTGTGCCCTTCAACACGAACCACTCAGAAAAATCGGGGATGTCGACCAAGGATTGCAGAAGTCATGGGTGCGACAATCTCTGGTGATCAAGGCCTGATTTACTCTGGACCCCAGTAGGTATATGATCGCACCCAACTGCGGGCCCGACGACGTCAGCGGGGCATAGAGTCTTTCCATGGATGAGCCGCTGCTTCGGCATCACGAACCGAGTTCAGCATGGCGACCAGAAGCCAATCACAAGAGCCGGAAAGAAGGAACACAAAAAATATCTCGACAAGCCGCTCACAACCTCGGCAGGCAGGAAATCGATTGCGATCGCAAGAAAGGACAGGCGAAGCGAACATCAAATGACGAAGAGATAGAGAGAGAGATAAAGGAGAACGAAGAGTAAGGCGAACTCTCACGCGAAGACTGGGCAAAGCACACTGCAAAACCACAAGCACACATATGCAAAGACGGGCATGCTCAGGGTCTCCCGATGGCCACAGGCTCACAGAGACTGTGGCTGAGAAGCACATGCGCAGAGCCCGCGCGAATAGGAAAAAGGAAAGGACATCTGTCAAATGTTACCATGGCGGCCTGTCCGGCTCAGTCTGACGAGGCGGCCGCAGCGTGGATACTGATGCCCATGCGTCTGGTGATGCACGCGGTAAGCGCGGACGACAACTCGAATAGGATCACGCCACGCAATCGAACTCCACTGACTATCGTCGCAGCTTCCTAGGCACCACTGCAGAGAAGGAGAAGAAATGCTGCGGAAGGGAGACCGTCGAGCCCCCAGGGCCTCCCCCCAGCCGCTCGACTCCGCGCACCAACGCCTCACGCAGCTGTTTCTTCGGAACTCTCATTCCGACGCGCTTGAGCGCGTGGGGGAAATGTGAGCCCTCCGTGCCTAAGACTGAGCGTCTCTACTGCCAGGGCAGAGGCGAGCATGCGTGAACGGGCAAACGTGTTCTCGGGGATGGACAGACACCCCTTTAGCAAAACGAGGTTTAGTGAAAACAACCTCGGGCCCAAACCTGGCGGGCGCAAGCCTGGAAAATGACGGCCGCGGCGCCCTCTCGAGAACCGAAAACGGATAATTCACGAATTGACGTGTCAGGGTGGGGGTTCTGTCCACCCCCGATGTTCCTGGCCTAGGGCCGGCATCCACGTTACAGGAGCAGGTGGCATGGCATGCGTTGGCGGCGCGCAGAGGGGGGTGGCGCGATGGGGCCGCCTTTCAAGGGTTAAGTCGGGCTTGTCCCTCTACAAAAGGAATATTCAAATACATTCAAAAAATAATCTGGGACGATGTTTGGGGGATTTGTATGCTGTTTTCTAATATGTTTGGGCTAGTTTCAACTGTTTGTCCAGAATGCACCTGTAGGGGGACACGTCCGACCGAATCCAAGGGGGAAAAAAGGCTTCTAAGAAGGCATGGTGCTTCTTAGAGCCCCTCTTGGATTCTGGGAAGCCTTCTCAGAGACCTCAAGGCACTTCCAAGAAGCCCCCGGCCTTATGAGGAGGCCCCCGCCTCCTCCAAAGGCCGCCCTATTCGCGCCACTGCCTTCTGCGCGCCGACGAATGTGCATGCGGCAGTGCAGCATACGCCGTGCCAACATGCCGATGTACCAAGGGCGCCTCCAACTTCGCGTTTCGCGCTGCGCCACGCGCGAATCACTTCTCGCCAGGGCTGGACCTAAACGTTGTTTTTCGTTTTGAGTTCGTTTTGTTGCTCGTGTTGCTCTACCTGTTTTCCTGCACCTCCCCTGCCAAAACGAAAAGTAAAACACAGCCGAAGTCCAGCAAAACAGCGTTTAGGTCCGGCCCTGGGATGAAGAGAAATCGGAGCCGAACCGCGAAGCGCGATGTACGTACAGTCGACCCGCATCAGAAGGACGCACGGTAAGGATGCAAGGCCCTTGGACGCCCATTTCGAAGCATTTCGAGCGGGGCGCGGCCAACGCAGGTGGCCAAGGACGGGCCGAGGAGGGAAGACCGCAAGGGTACCCTTGGGAAGGTGGCCCATCCTTACTGTGCGGGTTGACAGCACCTCGAGGGCGCCCTTGTGTGTGCGCGTACCGATGCGGGCGCAGATATAAATGCTACAGGCCCCGTCGGCGCCTCGGCCGCCCACCCGCCAGCCCTCCGGGCCGCCTCTCGTCCCTGGGTGCGCTCTGCTCGCGACAGGCCACGGTGCTGCCCGGCGAGGTCCAGGGAGGGGAGAAGCGGACAGGCGATGCCTCGGGGCAGGCAGGAGGGGTGGCTCGACCCGGGGGGTGGGCAATCCACGCGTTCGCCCGGGATGCCTCCTCGAGCACACGGGCGATCGGGGCCTCGGGATGCAATGCAACGCTGCCCCCCGGGGCGACCCGCCCCCCACTGCGGCCGCCGAGCGACGAAGGAGCAGGAGGGAGACCCAGGCCGGCGGGACGAAGCGGGCGGGCGGGCGGGCGAGGACCAGGGCGGAGGAGAGGGAAACTATGTCTGTTTTTGTTGTTTTTGGTGCTTGCTCGGGTTGGAGCCTCAGCTTGTCACCGGGAGGACTCACGTGGGGGTACGGTGCTCATCGTGGAGAAAGAGAAGCAGATCTATTTGGGCGTGGGCTGACGTCTGGCCTCAGCCCCCCGCACAGGGACATGCTGGACCCTTTCGGGCGGGGCGGTGGGGGAGACGCGCAGCGTCAAGAACTCGAAGCCCCCAGAGCTCGTGCAGGAGAGCCCAGAATCGAATCGAGAAGTCGGATCGGCGATCGACAGGGATCGGATCGGCAGAAATCGGCAGCCAATCCGGGAGCAGTCGAATCGGCAAAAACGGGTAGACTAGTAGGCCTACATGGAGAAATCGGACTCCAGATCGGAATCCGAAGCCGAATCGAAGCGGGATTCGGATGCCATCTAAGTCGAATCGGATCGAACCGGAGGTATCGAGAAGAGCCCTGATCGTGGCATGACACACTGGGCCGCAGAGGAGGAAGGCGGCAGGCAGGAGGCGCGGAGGATGATTTCAGCGGAGAGGGCGAGGCAGCGAGGAAAAAGAGCGAGGGGCGTGGGCCACGGAGGAGGAGGGGCGACGACAAAAGAAGAGAGGAATCAAGGGGACCGAAAGAGAGTTGTGTTGCCATCTCTGGGGACCTTGTCTGTCCTGTTGCGGACCCACCCGCGTCGAATCCGTGTCGCATCCATGTCGGACTCGTCGGATCCGTGTCGAGTCCGCGTCTAGTCCACGCTAAATCCGCGACGAGTCCGCATCGAGCCCGCGTGGAGCACAAGAAAAGACACCAAGTTTGCGGACACGCGAGGTCCTCCGACGATGCGATGTACAGAGAGGTGCAAGCAGGGACAGGGGGACTCAGGACTCAGTCCTCCGATGTCCGCGAAGCAATCCCATGATGGGATCGGTGCTGGGGGTGTGCACAGCACGGAGGCGGCATGCAGACCAAGGGAAAGGGGGGGGGCAGAGAGAAGAGGAACAAAAAGAGGGAGGGAGGCGCGAGCGAGGGAGAAGGGGCGAGCTAGGCGCGCTCGCGCCATGTCTGAGATCCTGGCCCTCCCATCCATCCCTTCCCATTGCGCTGTCTGTGCATTTATCTGGCGACGGGTGCCATCGCGGACCTGGAACCCTCCAGAGGACCCCATCGCGTCATCCGCAAACAGGCAAATGTAGCTGGGTACATTCGCGCAGGAGGAGGTGGACGAGCAGGGGGGGAGGAGCGGGGGGGATGAGCAGGACCAGGGGGAGGCGGAGGAGGGCTACAAAGATGAGGAAGGGAGTCGTATCTAGAAATATGGCCCGCGCCAGGGCGAGGGCGCCATTCTGAACGACGGGGCATAGCACCGATCTCGAAACGAGTCCAACTCGAGGAGAGAGAGAGAGAGAGCACTCACGTTGAGTTATTGTGTACGACAAGGGAGACAGAGGGGGGAAAGAGAGGAAAGCCGGGGAAAGAGAGAGAGAGAGAGAGATATGTATATATATATATAGAGATAATAAAAACAAACAAACAAACAAAAAAAAGGGCGAGGGGGAGGGAGGGAGAGGGAGGAGATGGACGGCAAGGGAGACGCAGAGGGGGAGAGAGAAGCGGGGAAAAGAAAGAGAGAAAGGAGAGGAGAGGCGGAGGGAGGGCAAGGGAGGAGAGGAGGGAGGGAGGGAGGCGGGAGGCGACGGGAAGGGATGGAGAGAGGCTGGGGGAGGACCGGGGCCCTCCGCAGCCGGGGCGCGCCCTGGAGGCGGCCCCACACGCCCGCCCGCCCTCAGCCCCCCCACCGCCT
>CAUYUJ010006335.1:759261-849261 GCA_963575745.1 Prorocentrum cordatum | reverse complement strand
GGTGCGACACCCTGGCTAAAAGGTAAAGAAGGGCGTGGAGAACGCAATGCCCTGACCTCTATGCCCTGGCAAAGCTGACTGTGCCAAAACTGGTTGGCAGTCCTGCTTCCCGACCCCCGACCCCCTTCCCGCAGTGGCCACCGATTCCACCCATGCCAACTTCCGTGACAGAACATGCGCGGATTGGAGAGGGATGCTGCCGATTCGAGTATGGGCGCTGTCAGCAATGCTGGGTAATCAGGGCAAACAAATGAGACTGCTAAGTGCACAGGAGATCGTCAGGGCATCCTGTGAACACGACTGGAATGATGTCCCCAAGGCAGCGGAGGGCCCATGCACAGAGACCCCTGTGGCGTTGTGCAAGAGACGCCAATTTGCCAGGCATCCCTCAACCACGATCCCACCGCCGCCCATCCCCTCCCAATGACGATAATGCACGTATGGGTGAGAAGGCATGTGGCGTTCAGTAAGTACACTTGCCGATGTCACTATGGTTATGGTGCCTCTCCCCCGAATATGCCCCGTAGGGATCCCATACTGGGTGCCAAGCTGTGATTGCCACGGCGCAGACAGGCGCTTGGATTTGTCGGTCGGGGGCGCGCTGTATGGTAAGACGTCGTCTTCGTCAGTGCGTTTCTGTGTACCCGCCAGGTACTATTCGTACTTCTGCTGGTGCGCCCGAATTGTATGGGGGTGTTCCGTCAGAGTTGGCTCATGGCGGCTGCAGGTGCTATAAAAACCGTCACCTGCGGGTATCAGAAACGATCCTGGTTGGCCATCATCCATAAGTTGTGGTGCTTCGGGAGGAAAGTAGGCTGCAACGGTTATCAGAGTCTGACCTGCTCGGCGCGCAGGTGGAATGTCGGCTAGCCAGCCGAACTTGGCCCACGATGTACCAGGTGGTGGACATATTACGAGTATCTGGAGCTTGGGTGGTGGTGGGTGCTGCGAGACGTGGTCAGCAGTGAGGATTGGGGCTGCTTGTGCTACCTGATGCGCGCTGCGCTGGCGGCTCGCAGCGGCTGCGAACCCTGTCCAGCAACGCGGTTGTCCTCAGCGAGCCCAGGCCCAATCTCCTTCCAGGGCGTCGTAGAGCCACTGCGGTACTACAGATGTGCCGGAGTGGCTCCGATGTCGGGCGCTGCTTCGCGCCGTAAGAGGTCGTCCTGGACGCGCGCGTTGGCCGGTGCGGCGTCGATGCGGAAGTCGCAGCCAGACAGACATTTGCCCCGCGCGTCTCCGAAGGAGCCGACAAGCATCATTATTGGCGCCCGTTTGAAACGCGGGCGCGTTGGCGGTGGCTGCTGGTCAACGTTCGTCGAGTTCTCGGGAGCGAATCCGCGCGCGCCGGCGACGCCGGCGGCTGTCTCCCGGCCGGGCCGCAGCGGTGGATGCGGGAGCGCGCGCGGGCAATCGACGCCGGCGGAATATTCGCAGCTGACCCTGCTGACCCACCTGCGCCACTTGTCGAGGAAAGCGGTCGCCGGAGAACTGGGGCGCGCAGACGTTGCCCAGACCATTGCAGCGAATCGGGCAACCGCAGCCGCAGTCTCCCACGGCGCAGGAAGCTGCCCATCCGGGTGGGCTGCGCATGGCACGCTTGGGATATGGCAGTGCGATGTTAGCGAAAATGGCATTGGCCCTTGGCTGTCATAGTCTGTCGCCGTCGTCGCTGTGCCGGGGGCCCTCCGCGGGCGCTGCAATCCTGTCGGGCGAAACCAGAGGCGCAAGTCAGGGGGGCCCCACGTCGTCGACGTCGGCTGCGCGCCACGGGCGCGCATTGACTTCTGGCGGCGGCGCTCTCGTCATGGGCGGAGACTCCGTGGGGAAAGGCGGCGGCGCTGGCATTCTAAGGTTTGGGCGGTCGGCGGCGGCGGCGCTTCTGCCGCGCCCGGTCGCGGCGCTAATCTGGCGGTCGCAAGTCGACGCGCGGCAGCACATGGCCACGCGGCTGGGGGGGGGGCGCCCCGCGCGGCACTTCCGCAGCGCGTTTTCATACTCGAACTCTGCATGCGTGGCATGGCGCATTTCTCGCGCATCAAGCGGCACCGCGCGCGGCCCTCGCCGAAATCTGCGCCGAGCCCTCTGCTTCTCGCGGGCGGCCCGCAGTTGGCGGCGCCCCCCGTCGGGCGCGGCGCGCGCAGAACAGTTGCAACCTGTTGAAAGTGAATTGGAGCGATGGCCGTTGGTGAGAGCTCGCCGATTCTGGGTGGCCATTTTGCATTCGCCGGCATGGGTGATCGCTCAAATTGGGTCGGTGACACATTCTGGCATGTCAGCAGTAGAGCATAGATTGAGCTGCTGCGTGATGGAGCCAGGCACTAGGTGCACTTCGACACGTTGAGCGAGGCTGCTCATGAGCCGCTGGCGGCGCGATGTGCCGACGCGCGCCGTCAGCGATCACTGCGCCAGACGGCGGGTGGAACGCTGCTGTCCCAGATGCGCGCAATGGGTCGGCTAGTAAGCCGGGCAATGAGAGCAGCCCTGACCAGGTTGCAATGTGATTGATACTGTCGGGCGCTGAACGAGCGACCCGGCTGCGGATCGCATCCCGGCGTGGATAGCGCGCGCTGCTGTCTTCATCAATTTCGAATCCGTCACGCCATTACTGCAAAGCGGAAGTTTCAACCGCACTATTCGTCTGTCAACGTCGCGGAGCGCTTCTGGGGCTGGACGCGTTCACCGTGCATCTCTTGCCCGGGCGCGACAGGTTGGCCATCGCGGAGTCGTCGGAACGGTCGGCCGCATGGCGCGTCGCGCGGGCGAACCCCCAAAGTCTCGCGTCGCCCACCGCGGGCGCATGTGCTTCCACTGCCACGGTACTTCCCCAAGTCGTTGCTGTAACATATGGAACTAATAGCTACTGCCATCGGAAAGGAAACCGACTGCGACGGGACTGCCACGCACCGCGCACGCCCAACCTTCGGCTGCACGGGCTGGCAAGCATTCGCGGCCAAGCCAGAGCGTCGCGTACGCAAGCCTCTGGTCGAGCCCCTGGCTCGTCACATCGCCCAGCTGGATGCGCTGCACTTGCCCTCGCGGAGTTGCGGCTGTTGCTGGATCGCGCGTTGGATTGGGCGCAGCTGCGCGCTGCGATTGTAGTCATGCGTCATGCGCCTCTTGTTGGGGGGCGTCGGCTGCGTCGTCGGCGCAGCGGTTGAATGACGAGACGTTGCGCGAGTCACGCATGCATTTGCGCTCGCACGTGGCCCGGTCTTCGCCCGCGACGGAACGCGCCGCGTAGACGTCCATGGCGTCTGCCCAGACAAGTCGCGGCGCGTCTGCGCAGTCGGCGACGCGCGCCCCAGGGCGCCCATCCTGCATCGCAGGGCAGCGCCGCGCAGATGCAGCGCCGTCTTGCATGACGAGGAGAGCTGCAACGCTTTGGGCTCGCAAGAGCGGGCCTGCATGCGCCCGAGAGCAATGGTTGCCGCGACGAAAAAATTATGGCGAAAGAATGACGCGGCCCTCCGGGGCCCCGCGATGCGGGGGTGGCGCTGCCAAGCCGACGACGTCGATATGCGCGCGCGCAATCTGCACGTTGCACGTCAGTGGCTCGTCGAACTCGCACACGTTGCGCTTGGGCTTCAGAACAGCAAAACGAGCCCAAGTATAGGCCTCACAACGGTCGTCATTGTTAAGCCAATGAAGCCCGTGAGCGACGCGCCCCGATAGCCCCTCCCCGAGGCGCGCCCCGCAGGCCCCCGCGCGTGGCCCAGACGACGGGCTCCAGCAGGCGACTAATGCAGTTCGCCCGCTTCGCGCCTGGCACGGGTGCCCTCTGGGGCATGCTTCGAAGGCCCCTAAAAGGTACGCGCACAAGTGTTACTTGTCTTTCGCGTGAACAGCTGCGCTTTCATCTGGTGCTGCGCGCGTTGAAGAGCGCGTCTCAGATCACTCATCTGTCGCATGCGGTATTGCACCCGTTGCGGTCCAACTTGAAGTGCGCGTCTCAGTCGCACGATGGTGGCCGCTCGCCTTTGCGAATGCATGCTGGTGGCCGACAGACCGCCCCGTGCCTGCGCGGAAGCCATGCGGGGCATGCCTCGGGGAGGGGGGCGAGGCGGCTCTGGTCTGCTTGCGCGCGCTCGCTGTCGCCAGCCATCGCCAGTGCCAAAAGAAGATTACTGGGCCCACCAGGCAAGCCCACCGGCATCGCACAGGTTCGCGCGCGACACGCTTGCGCGAGGCGCGGGGCCATCGCGGCGCAAACATTCCAGCCGATCGACCTTTGCCTGGCTGCGCTGCTGTTCGCGGCCAGTTGGCCACGCGTAGGCGCGGGGGCATATGCGTGCACTCGTCTGTTAGACAGTCTGGCACGTAGAAGCTGTTCTGGTGGTTGATTAGTGCGCCCCATAGCTCAGAAAGTGTCCGATGTGTCGTAGGTGCTGCCCATGTGTCGTCGGGCGGTCTAGCAATGGCGGCTGGTACGGGCGCTTGCATGATGCGCTAAATCAAATGTATATGACCTCTGGTACTGCTAAGCCACTTGGAGGTCGTCGCAGTGTCGATCATCCAAAAAAGGAAGTATGTAGGCAGGGCTGCCCGTGAGGGAATGAAAGATTTTACGCGGTGAGTCAAGAGTCGTTATTGGTGGTATGTGTGTCGTGAACTGCTCGTGGCCGCGTCGTCTGTATTCAACGGACTTAACTGCTAGAACCGTTGCTGTGTGTGCTCGTAATCATGTTCTATTCACTGGCCCACGTGTCTCGCCGCTCGCTCGGTTGTCTGCTTGGACTGCGTCAGATAGAACGGGCCGACGGCGCTGTCGGTAGCACGTCAGGAACCAGAAAAACACACACACACACAAAGGAATTTCACACAAAGGGTTTTGGCGCCACCAATGGTGCACACGTGCCACTGGATCCGCAGCGATCCGAACCAGGGTTGATGCACGGCCGTACACTAATATGCAATTGACATGTACGGTGTGGCAACGCTGTCGGCGGCGACAAGATCCCGAGCTCTGCTACCAACAAACATCCCATGGTGGTTTGGCACAGCCAAACCACCGTGCAACGTCAATTTGTTCATACGTTGACAGCAGCACGCGTCGCGGCAGCAGAACGCAGCAGCGCGCGCGGGCATGCAGCGCCGGCGTTGTGGCTGGCCAGCTGCCAGCGCGATTTCGGCAGAAGTGCCGAAATCCACGTAGGCTCGTTTTTGGTGTGGTATCCGGCGCAGCTGCATCGCACTGCCAGGCACCGCGGCCTTGTGATTGTAGCGCCAGGCCCCGTGCGCTCCTCGAGGCGGGAAAGCAAGCTCTACACAGAGGAATCGCGCGTGCTCTTGTGGGGACGGCGAAAACGATCGCATCCAAAGGAAACTCTGTGTGCGCCCCGCGTTGGCAGTGTAACCAGCACGCACACAAAGGAGTTACACGAGACTCCGTGGCACACAAAGGAATTACAGCATCGCCCTGTGGGTTGCGCTCTTCGCGCGCGGCTGCAGCTCCGAGCTGGAAAGGAAGGGGGGGCGGGACAAGGCAAAGCAGGGGAAGAGGAAAAGGAAAAGGAGGGCGAGAATGAAGCGAAGAAAGCAACAGAAGGAAGCCAGGATGCGCGCAAGCGAAGCCAATACTGCGCGCCGAGACAGCTGTTCGTTCTCTCGGTTGGCCGTGCAGCAGATGAACAGGAAAAGATGTGTTTGCTGCCTATCGAAGGGACTTCTTGGGAATGAGACTCGCGCTCTCTTCCCAACCCCTTTTTCTCGCACCCCTTTGCGAGCGCGCGACCATTTGTTCTGGCCCGCGGGCACAGGACTGCCAGTTGCTGGTGAGCGGCCTTTCCACCCGTCATGCGTCCCGAACAAATGCGACCAGCTAAGCGCACTTGCCACGCAAACCGCCAATGTCAAACACCGACGCCACCCCGATCCCCGCATCCGTGCCAGGCACCCTCTCAACGACGCCCCCTTCTGGCGGAAAACCAATAAAACCCTTTGTGTGTATGTGTTTTCCTGTTCTGATATGTGTGGCAACGCGCTACTCTGCGACGTAGGTGCGTGAGGAGCCGTTGTCTTGTGGAGAACTGTACCTGGCAGCATTTGCATGTGGTGTCGCTGACTCTGGTGGTAAACTGGTACTGTTGTGGGTGCGTGGTTGTGCGATGTGCTCTCCAAGCTGAGGGGTGGCCGCATTCATAACAGAATTATGCGGTTTGCAATTGTGGTGGGGGCTGGTGGGGAATCATTATGGTCGGAATTTAGCTGTCGTAAGTGGTGCTGCTACATTAATGTGCACTGCTTGTCGAGGCACGGAATCCGAGCTCTGGGCTTGATGTTCGATTTGTCGTAAGTAATGCTTAGGTGCGTCGTGCGCGTCCTCGAGCCATGGCCCTATGGTCCACTGTGTGTGGATCGTCTGTGTGTGAGGCTGTGGTAGCTAACCATCGTGGGCCTAAGGCTGCCACTTGGATCCAGGTAGTAAGGGTACCTGTGGTAATGGTGGCTTGTGGTATAAGCTGCGCGTGTGTAAGGTCATTGAGTCGTCAACGTATTTGTGGCGCGTTGGTGAATAGTCATGCTATGTGCTTGAGCCGTCGTGGTGATAGTTTACTTTCATGGCCGACCTCTAGGGCGATGACTTGTGGTCGCGGGTCGGTCACATGTGAACGGCTGGTCTGTAGGAAATTCGATTTTGTGGCGCTGCGGTAAGAATGGTTTCTCGCTGCGTTGAGCTGTGCTGTGGTCGTCTTACTGTGTGGATTACATGTATCTGATTGGTAAAACTCCTCCTGCTGCTCCTCCTTCTTCTCCTCTTCCTCCTCCTCCTCCTCCAACTCCTTCCCCGCCTTCTCCCTGAGATCCGGGCGTTGCATTCGTTTCACACTGGGCGTTTTCGCCAACTTTCGATCCCCGGGACCGTCACAGATCGATCCAGCTCGAGACATAGCGGAGGAGGATGGGGTCCGGGCTCCGGTCGTAATGTTTCCTGCATTTGTGTTCGCTACGTCGCATCTCGGGCAGAGGGCGAGGACGAGGACGAGGAGATTCGCTGGAGGTTCGCGTCGGGCACCCTGCGTCGGTCCACTCGGCGGCAGCACCGAGAGAGACGGGGTCAAGATCACATATCGCAGCCTTGGGGACAGGGGGGACGACGAGGAGGAGGAGAAGGAGGAGAAGAACAAGGACGAGGGCGCAGAGGGCGAGGACGAGGACGATGGGGAGGGCGAGGAGGAGGAGAAGGAGGAGGGGGACGAGGAGGAGGAGGAGGAGGACGAGGACGAGGACGAGGGCGCAGAGGACGAGGACGAAGACGATGGAATGGCGCGGAGGGCGAGGGTGCAAAGAGGAGGGAGGGGGCAGGCAAGGGCCAGGAGGACCAAGAAGAGGCAGACGACGACGACGACAAAGACAAAGACGAGGACGAGGACGAGGACGAGGACGAACACGAGGGTCGAAATGCTCTGGCGCTCCTTGGAAGGATCGGCCGTGAGCTTAGTTTCGGGATGGGTGGACGGGCCGCGTACAGAGGGACACCGCCCGCCGTTACAGCAGCAGGAGGGGGACGAGGAGGACGGCGGGGAGGGGAAGAGAAAGATCGAGGGGCAGACAGGTCGAGGGTTCAAAGCTGGGGCCCCGAGGGATGGGGGCCCGAGGACCGAGGATGGGAAGGGATCCAAGGGTGCAGTCACATTCTCTGAGGCCCCTCGTCCCTGGGACCCCGTTCCTCAGGACCCCATCCTCTGGAGGTAATTAGGAAAGGGGTGTGGCATAAAGGGGTACGGTGCCAATCGTGGAAATCGAGATGCTCTCTACGATAGATGGCATCGCCAGACTCAGTATTGGCACCACACCCCTTTATGCCACACCCCTTTCCTACCTCAAGTCATCCTTGAACCACCGACGTGGGGCCGGGGGAGGAGCAGAGAACCAGAAGACCTGTCCAGTGGAGAGTACTGGGCGTCCCATCCCGCGGCCGCCCGCCGCGCCGCGCCGGCCGACGCCGCCGTGGACGGCGTCGTGCCCGTGCCGCGGCCGCAGGACCCCTCGATGCTGAGGCCGCTGGCTGAGGCCCGGGGAGAACGACGGCCCGGGAGCCACGGCCCCGACGAGCCCCGCAGTGATCAGCGGCGAAGGGAGCCCTGACCCTTTGGGAGCGGACCTCAGCTGAGAGGCGCAAGGCATCAGGGGCAGGGGCCCTCGCTGCAGACGTGCCGAGCTGAACCACCCAGGCTCGTATCTCTGACGCAAGCACGGGGACCCAACTTAGAGCCTACATCTTCATTGTCATAGTAGGGTAAGGGGTTCCTCTCGATGACGTAAGACTGGCGTGTCCATTCCATCGCTCTGACGTCCGTTCCCCGTGCACTGTTTGGTTTCGTTCGCATGTTGTTTCTCAAGACCCGCCACGACAGTATATACAAAGACACCCAACGACGAACTTTGCGTGAACTTTCAGGGGGGTTGGAGGTGTAAAAGTCGCTGATTCTCAATGGTGATTTATACACCGCCATCCTCCCCTGAGGACCAGGAACAAACCATTGAAGTGTACCTGTGTACATACTTCCGTGGCGGACAAGAGAGAAACCAAGATGCTCCGAAATGGTTCAGACTTTCTGGCGGTGAGCTTGCCGAAAACGATGCACACGCCCGAGCGATGCTAAATTTCACCCCGAGTCGATTTCTGACGACCCCGAGGCCAGCCCGAGAGGGGCCCCCGGAGGCCGGGGAGGGGCCAGCAAAAGCCTCCCGCCGCGGACCTCCCCCGCCACGACGCGGAGGGGACCTGGGCCCAATGACGCGCCAATGACCAGCGACGGGGCTTCTGCACGCCTGCTGAGGGGGCTCAGCTTCTTGGGGGTTCGATACCTTACACCTTTGATGTTCTTCTCCTGGGGCCGCGTATGTCTCACAAGGCGTGCTTATATGTTGCATGCTGTTGACAATTTCTCTGGCTTGCGCTGGCCCGGGCCACCTCTTTCGCGCCGCAGATTGCCTCATTGACTCTCCTGGGGATTGCTCTGACCCCCAGAAAGACGAACCCCATTGAAAACCCTTTCTAATTCTTCGCGATAACGCATGTGGCCGGCCCCGCCCCCCCTCCCCACCCGTGGCAACGTCATGATTCGCGCCGGCGGCGCCGTGTGGGAATGAGCCAGTCCTGAGCACTCCTAGACGGCGCCCGCGCGAATCGTGACATGACCAGCCCCCTCCCCCCCCCCCTCGCGATTTATTCGAGACACGGGCCCCCGACCTCGTGGTCACGCCCCAGGAACCGATTTCCATCCATGGCCGTGTTTTGACGCTCCCACGGCCCGGCAACCCCCAGAGGCCGAACAGAAAAAACGCTGGTCAAGATCTACGGTAACAAATCTACGATGTTTCTGGTTCGCGAGCGCGTGGCGGCTCCTGGGGGTCCCAGGCCGAAAAAAACCCGGAACACTCCTGGGACACCCCCCGAGACATTCTCGAGGCATTCCCGAGACACTCCCGAGACACTCTCGAGGCACTCCCGCGGCACTCCGCCCAAGGATGCCGTAACAACTCCCGGGGCGGCCCCAAGACGGGTCCAGTTTGTCCCAAGAGGCCCCCGAGCCAGTCCAAGAAGGGTGCGAGACGCCCGAAGACTGTTTCAAGACGCCCAAGATGGACTCAAGACGGCCCAAGAGGCCTCCAAGACGCCCCCTGAAGCCTCCTCCCAAGATGCCCCCAAGAGGAAAAAATACAATTCTGTGTTTGAGAATTTGGGGCGTTCTCGCCTCTTCGGCTTTCCAACACTCCAAGACGGCCCTAGAGGCCTCCAAGATCGCCGTAAGACGGCCCAACAGGCCTCCGAGAGGGCCCCAAGACGGCCTACGAGGGCCCAAGACGGCTCAAGAGGCCTCCAAAAACGGTCCAAGAGGCCCCCAAGGCGGCTCCAAGAAGGAGCCAAGATGGGGGACCCGAACGGACATGTCGAGCATCGGCCCCAAGAAGCCCCCAGGAGGCCCCAAGGGGCTTCAAGAGGCCCCAAGAGGCCCCAAGAGGCCGACGAAAGGCCCCCAGGAAGTCCCAAGAGGCCCCCAAGAGGCTCCCAAGGTGTCCCTGAGAAGCCTCAAAACTGCCCCCCAGAAGCCCACGAGAGTGCTCCGAAGAGACCCCAAGAAGCATCCCTGAGGTCTCCTACCCACAACCCAAGCATGGCGGTGGGACAGCAGAGGCTTTTACTTCACCTCCATGCCTGCTGCCGCCACGCCTCCAGAAAAAGACCACCGCCTAACAGCGCCGCATGGGCCACGAACGCGCAGGCAAACGCCAGCGTTGGCACAATACGGGCTGGCGGAAAGAACGAAGCGAGTAAATATCCGTCTTGATGTTTTCAATACATTGGATCTCTGGGCGCTCTGAACCCCAGAAATATGACCCTCACTAGCGGGCGAAGGAGTAGAGGCCTCTCACATTGGATCCGAGTAGGTGGGGTCCGAGGACCGCATCGCCGATGCATCCCCGATTCATCGACGAAGTGTCGGCGACGGACGGAAGCGACGCATCGGCGCCGTCAGCGTGGAAAACGTCGGACTCCACACGAGCCGCATCGTCGATGCATCGGCGATGCGGAGCGATCCTTCGACCCATGGGGGCCTCCCGTACCATCTTGATGGCTCCTGCGAATCGACGCCAATCAACGCTCATCGACGCTAATCGACTTCGCATCGACTGCCACATGCTAATCGACGCCAGTGCAATCTAAAAAAATGCGAGGGTATACAAGGCTTCCATGATTTGCTCCCGAAGGCGTCGTCCCCGCACAGCCGTCCCTCCTGCTCGTTCGGGCCGCCTCGTGTCCGAGACGGGGACCCGAGGGGAGCGAAACGCCCCTGGGCCACCAGGCGGCGGAGAGCGCCTTCATCATCCCCTCCGCTCTCATCTTCCCCACGAACTCCCCATCGCCCTGCATCTCCGGACGCCCCTCTCCCTCCCACCCACCCTGTGCTACCGAACACCCGAACACCCATCCACTCTGACCCCATCTGGGAGCCATCTGGGAGCCATCGGACATTCGGGGCCCGCGGCTCCCTGGGGGGGCCGCGCGCTCCCCGTGCCCCAGTGCTGAATCCGCGGAGCGCCGGCGCCATGGCGGCGGTGCCCTCCCCGAGGGAGCGCGCCGAGCCGAGGTCCTCCAGCGACAGCGGCTCAACAGGGGCGAGCCGCGCGTCGACCGAGGAGCGGAGGAGCTCCGAGGCGCCGACGGCGAGGCGGGCCTCCCCCCTCACCTCCTCCTCCTCATCCTCCTCCGCCTGATCCTCCTCCTCCTCCTCATCCTCCTCCTCCTGGTCCTTCTCCTCCTCCCCCTCCTTCGCCTCCTCCTTCTCCTGATTCTTCTTCTCCTCCTCCTCCTCCTCCTCCTCCTCCTCCTCCTCCTCCTCCTCTTCCTCCTCCTCCTCCTGATCCTCCTACTTCTGCTCCTCCTCCTTTTCATCTTCCTCCTTTTCCTCCTCCCCCTCATCATCATCAGATTCATCATCAGCCGCAGCAGCCATCATCATCATCATCATCATCATCATCACCACCACCACCATCATCATCATCATCAGCAACATCATCACCACCATCATCATCATCATCATCATCAGCAGCATCATCATCGGCGTCGTCAACATCGTCGTCGTCAACATCATAACCATCATAAAGTATCATCGTCATCATCAGCATCATCATCAGCATCATCAGCATCATCCGCATCATCAGCATCATGATCATCATCATCATCATCATCAGCAGCATCATTATCAGCATCCTGATAATAATAGGAATATTAGAATAAGAGTATTACTATTAATACTAATAAGTGTCATCATCATCATCATCATCATCAGCAGCAGCATCATCATCATCATCATCAGCATCAGCATCGTCATCAGCATCATCATCATCATCGTCGTCATCATAATCATAATCATCATCATCACCATCACCATCACCATCACCATCACCATCACCCAGGGGGGTGATAGCTGTCCTCCTCCTCATCCTCCTCCTCATCCTCCATTCCTTCCCTTTTGAATTACACCTCCCCGTCGCACCCGGAGGCCAGTCGGAAGGGCGGGCCGGGCGTTTCGCCTGAGAATTCCTCACCATTTACGATTCTGAAGCTTAACATACGAAACAGTTTCACGAATGGAGGGTGGGTCACTTTCAAAATGTGGCTCTCGCCTCAGCGCCGCGCACATCCGCTCTAAAAAGTTGAAGCAGTTTCACCGATTGAGGACAGGTGGCCTTCATAATGTGGCTCTTGCCTAAGCGACGCGCATATCCGTTTCAAAAATTTGGAATTCGAAATGTTGCTCTCGCCTTGGCCTTATCGCCGCGCACACAATTCTTCATTGCAGTCAATCCACAGATGGAGGGCGAGACGTTTTCAAGATATGGCTCTCGCCATAGCGCCGCACACACCCGTCATAGAAAGTTTCACGGAGGGAGGGCGGTTCCTTTTCAGCATCAGTTTCCCAGAGATGGTGGTTTGGCACGATGTCGGACTGTCAGGGCGCAACAGTAACGTTGATTCGTGGTGTTGAGGCCCCAGAAATGGTGTTCTGGCCAGATTCAGGGTCGCCAAGACGCGTCAGTAACGGTGATTCGCGGCGCTGACCACCCAGGAATGGTGTTCTAGGACAATTCCAGATTTGTTGAACGATTGTTCTTCTAACAATGCACTACCTTCTGTGAAAAACGTTCCTTGTAGAGGCCTATGAAGAGGGACCTTGGACGGCACGTTGACTGCAATATCGCTGATGGGACTTATGTTTACACTGGTCCTCCTCGTCATTCTCCTGACCCTCTTCCTCCTGATCCTCCTTCTCTTCCCCATCATCACCATTACCAACACCATCACCACCACCACCACCATACTCATCGTCATCATCGTCAGCATCACAATCACCAGCAGCACGACCACCACCATCATCACCATTATCATCACCATCATCATCACCAACATCAGCATCATCATCACCACCATCATCATCATCAGCATCATCATCATCACCATCATCACCATCACCATCACCATCATCATCATCATCATCATCATCATCATCATCATCATCATCATCATCATCATCATCCCCTTCCTTCCCCCCCAACCTCCTCCTAAATCCTCCTCCTCCTCCTCTTCACCCCTCCTTATCCTATTCCTCCTGATCCTCCTCCTCCTCCTCGCCCTCCTCCTCCTGATCCTCCTCCTCCTCATCCTCATCATCATCACCACCATCACCACCACAACCAGACATCGTCATCATCATCATCATCATCATCATCATCATCATCATCATCAGCAGCATCATCATCATCATCAACAGCCCATCAGCATCACTGCCACTACCACCGAAACTGTCATCGATATCATCACCATCACGATTACAAGCATCACCATCACCACCACCATCATAATCATCATCATCCTCATCATCATCACCATCATCAGCATTGTCATCATCATCACCATCATCATAAACATCACAATACTACCTTCCTACCAGCAACAGCAGCATCATCATCATTACCACCAGCATCATCATCATCATCATCATCATCATCATCATCATCATCATCATCATCATCATCATCATCATCATTAGCATTATCATCAGCATCAGCGTCAGCATCATCAGCAGCATCATAAGCAGCATCATCATTAACTTAATCCTCACCAGCATCATTCTGATCCTGGAAGATGTTTGGGGGATCCCAGGCTGCTCTACCAAGCATCAAGGGCAGCTTAGAATAGGAGGGCAGCTCCTTCAGGCTCTAATCTTAATGTTGTCCAAAGAACTCCGTGCTGGGACAGGGGGGGTGGATGCAGCACCCCATCCCAGCGACGTGGGCTAGAGCTGCTCGCACCTCATGGAAGTGGCTCTCCCCGTCGCCCTCATCTCCTCTCCCGTTTCCTCTGCCACTGACTTCGATCAGCGCGAGCACCAGCATGATGTGTATCCGCACGTCCAGGCACCCAGGCTCCAGGAGTTGCTTCGTTCCACGCCCGGCCAGGGCGCGTGCTCTCATGGAAAAGGCTCCCGCTTGACGCTCCTGGGCCGCGGGAGTGACCGAGCCTGGCGAACCTTCTAAGAAAATTCGCCCCAGCAGAGCGTGTAAGGCCGTGGCCGACGCCACCGTTCACAGCGCGCCACAGGTAGCAGCACCGTATAAGACAGCAGAGTTCGCTTATGGAGCAAATTGCCAGGACGTGATGAATAGTCAACAGTCGCAAGCATGTCTGCGTTCCGTGGACACACGAATGTGACCAGGAAGTCGCCCTCGGTCCAGACGTCGCCGGCGGCAAGCGGGACCAGGGGAATTCAAAACGTGTTGACCCTGTAATTCATCGTTTTTTTCTGGAGTCCAAGGGGAAAGGAGCTTTCCTGTAGCCCCCTTCCCCAGGACGAGAATCCGATAGACTCTGCCTGGTACGACCCCCCCCACCCAGCCAGCCGACTTCGACCGAGCAGCGGGCTTTGGAGGTCTCCCCTTTCGCCCCCTCTCCTTCGCCTCCTGCTCATCTTCCTCCTCCTCCTCCTCCACCTCCTCCTCTTCCTCCTCCTCCTCCCCAGCTCACGAAGGAGCAGCAGGCGAGGATCGCCCTCCACCGAGCAGAGGCCCAGCGCCGCAGGAATGCCAGGGCACTAGCGCGCGCCCGCGAGTATCTCGCCGTAGCGCCCTGGTATTCGCCCAAGGAGGACAGCTCCTCATCAGGGACCCAGTCGAGGAACGCGAGCGCCCTCTTGATTTTCATTTGGTTTCATCCTCTATGTTCTTTCGAATCGGTTGAGTAGTTGGGAGTACAGCCTGGAGCTCATGCAACGGTCCGACGATGACGACGACGACGACGACGACGACGACGACGACGACGACGACGACTCCCCCTCTCCATCCTCTTCCTCCGATTCCTCCTCCATCCCCCCCCTCTTGGGGTACGATATCTTACTCAGCCCTGGATTCCACCGCATGCTCCTACACATCCTTGCTCAGGGAAACTCGTCCGGCCATCGGATCTGGAGGGGCTGACGAGGTCACGGGAAGCGTCTAGAATCTAGAACAGATCACGAGAACATCGATGCAGAGTCGCCTCAAGCAAACATGGCTTCCTGAGGCCGTCTTGAACTCATCTTGGAACCTCTTGTGGGGCCCGCGAGCTTGTTTATTATTCGCGGACGCTCTTGTGACCGCCCCTCCCCCAATTGCCCCCCTTGGTCACGTCACGAATCGCACCGGCACCGTCTGGGAAGTAATAGTACCCAAGCATTCCCAGACATCGCCGGCACGAATCGCGACGTGACCTGCCCATTTCCCCCCCTTCACCCCCCAGTCACGCAAGGGCGTTTGGAGCCTCCTGAGGGAGCTCGGGGGCGGCTCAAGTAAGGCTCTGGCAGGAAAGGGGAAACTTGGAGAACAGTGGGTGTTCCAGGTGGGCTTCGCGTGTATGAAGTATCTGTCGCGATGTTTCCAGGGTGTGAAAATACACGGGCAAAGCCATCGGAGTAGTCGTCGGTAACACACGTCTACAGCCTCTGTCATTCCCAAATGCACGCCTGCCTACACGTTAATTGTGATGCGCATCTGCTCGCGTTCACAGCATGACTGTGCTATGCTACGTATGCGACAGAGCGCTGCACTCGCCAACTGGCTCTCCATCCCCCGCCCCGCCCAAAAGCCCCGCCCCCCCGACATGCCCACGGGCGCCACTCCCGACTACCACCCATGTTCCGCTCTGGCGTCTCGCAACTTGTTTCTCGTAACCGCGCAGCGTTTCCAGGTCGGGCCCCCTCAGCCCTTCTGCCTCCTCGCCCTCCCAGCTGCCACCGCTCTGGGGCTACGTGGCACTTCCGAATAGCAGATGGGCGAAATTACCCTGCTGGAGCGAAATCCAAAGCAGTGCTCGCAATATCATCGTCAGCTTCGTTTGCACGTCAGCCGATCCAAGTCCGCAGGCAGCGGCAAGGGCAAGACGAAGGTCAGCTTCGATGAGTACAGCACCACCCAGCAGAGCAGTGCCGACAACCCCAAGACCATCCTGAAGCAGGACACCGCCGCTGCGCAGGACAGCTCGGGATCCCTCGAGCACTTGGCGAACGCTATCAAAGTCACCGCCGACCCGCTCATCCAGAGCGCCTTGCAGACAGGGCACGCCAAGCTCGCCAGTTTGCGCCCCCAGCATGCCGCTGCCAATTCAAGGACGCCGCGGCGGAGGCGGCGCGCAAGGCGGACTCGGCCTGGCGCGACGCGGACACCAAGCACACCCAGGCGGCGAACGCGGTGGCCCGCTTGAAGGGACTCCTCACCGCGGCAGGAGAAGCAGAAGGCGGTCGCTCTTCTATTGGCCAGCGCGGCGGCCGCCAGACAGGACGCGGCCCGCCGTCTTGCGCGGGCTGAGGGAGTAGTCACGGAACTTCGCTGCCGCGCCCCCAGGAGACCAGCCCATCTTCCATCTCTCGCTGAATGAGAATATCTTCACTGACCTGGATGAGCTGGATTCAGAAGAAGAAACACACGCAGGATCTCGAGGCGAAGCTGAAGGAGGCCAACGCCAACCTCAGCCAGCGCGAGGAGCAGATCCGCGGCTGGTTGGATCGCGCCGCCGCCATCCGCCAGCAGATTGAAGCTCGGGAGCAGAAAAAGAGGAAAATTGATGAGGATGGTGATCCCGCCGATGATTCCCAGGCAGCGGCCAAGGAAGAGCCGGCCCCAGCTGCTGGCCCTGGCCCAGCTCACCCAGCTGCTGCCGCGACCGCCACCAGCACCGCCCCCCCGCCAGCTGCCGCCGAGGCCGCCGGGGGCGCTGCTCGCAAGGCAGCAGCGCAGGCGGAGGCGGCGAAGCTGTCGGAGGCCAAGTTTGCCGCCGCCGAAGCCATGCATCAGAACCAGCGCAGCCAGGTGAACAGCAAAGGCCCTGCCCCCGAGTCTGCCAAATCTAAAAGCAAGGGCTTTGCTGCAGCGGCCGCCAAGTGATCGAGAACGGCTGGGGGCCCAGTCGGGCCTGGATCGCCGAGCTCGCCTTCTACGCCGTCACCGGCAGGTCCAGCGACATCCTCTTCCTCATCAGCATCGCCCAGGGGCGATACACGCTGCACACCTTTGGCCAACTCGACCAGCACGCAGGAGTCGGAATCTTCTGATTGTGACGGGGTTGCCTGCACGTCGCTGCTCTTTGGCAATGCCACCTGCATGAGCAAGCGCATCTGGAAGCATTTCCTCCCCCAGAAGCCGCATTCCGACATCTTCGCGATCGCGGAGACGCACGTGGGCAGGTCTGCTGCACAGCGCTGGGGCCAGGACTCTCGCGCAGCAGGACTCCGCCTTCTCGCTCATCCCGCTCGGCCGCATAGCCACGATCATGCCGTTGCCCCAGGGCCAGCTGAGCAAGCCAATGAAGGTGGGGAATGGATCGCACCTTCAAAGTCGGAGGTTTGAAGCTCTTCGTTATACGCAAGTCCTTCGCGCGGGTGAGGGACATATCCTCGGCGGAATGATGCCAGCGGTCATTCGCATGACGGGGTGCACGCTCATCCTGGCACGCGTCTACGGGCTGAGCTCCATGGGGTTCGCAGGCTCGAACTTGCTTCGCCGCCAGCGCCGAGGCGCCTCCTTGCACTGCTTGCAGCTGTCGCGGGTCGTCATCGGGGACTTCAACGGCCCAGCGGCAGCCATGCAGTGAGTGCACTTGCGACGCAAGTGTGAATGGCAATGTCTTGGATTACACCCTCTGCAGCACATCCGCCATGGCGCGCGCGACGGCGATGCGGCCCAACACCGCCGTGGCCTGGATGACGCGCCTAGGCATCACGCTGGACCCGCGCCAGTCTGGCAGGCAGCTCTTGACGCGGACTCTCGGCCCAGCGCCCAAGTTGCCGCAGCCGGCGAGACCAGGGAAGGAGCCCGCATCTTCAAGTCCAGCGAGACTCGAGCGCAGAGGAACATCGCTCGCCAGGCAGCAGCCGAAAAGAGGAACGCCAGATAGAGTTAGTTGTTCGGCGACGTCTTGGATAACCCATCATCTTCCAATCCCAGGGCATTGGCCACGGGTGAATCCACGGACGTTGGCGACGAGATCGAAGTTGCCTCCTGCTGTTCTGAAGAAGATCCTTGGGCTGACGAACTCAATTCCACATCTACCATGCCCGCGCCCAGGGCAGATGCCAGTACCTGTCCAAGTGTGGGGCCCAGCCTTAGTACTGAGGTGGCCTCCTCCACGGTGCGCCTTGGGGACCCTGGGGGTTTTCTCACGCCCGGGGGCGCCGGTTCGCGGACCGCGCGCGAGGGGCCTCCTAGGTCGTCGGCGGCGGGTTGTCCTGGGCCCCCTGCGGGCTCCCATCCCCGCCCCGATGGCGCGCCGTCGGGGGCCCCCGCCGCCGCTGAAACTGGCGCGGCTTCTAATACTTCCCAGTCGCCCAGCCACCGTATCATGCGTGCCACGCCCTCCAATTATGTCCCACCAGAGCTTTGGGGCCCGTAGAGCTCGCGCAGGTTTTGCCAGTCCCCCCCCCCCCCCGCCCCCCACCTACATCGAGGAGTCCGCGGTCTACCGGAATGGCCCCGAGAGTCGCCGCCCCCCAGCGGTGCCCACCCGCCCCAGGTCGAGGCCGCCATCCTGGAGCATCATCAAGAGGACCCTGTTCCCGAAGGCCCCCCCCCCGCGCTGGCGCCCAGGTTCGAAGTTCACGAGGCCAATGGAAATAATACAGATCGCGAGACACCGCTGGGAGACACTACCACCAATTGGTGGACAAGGTCGCATATCACGCTTGCCCGACTCCACACGCACGCCGTTCTCGTCGGAGCGGCCACCTCCAGCGCCAGTCGCTGGAACGAGCGCGTCGCGACCCAGTTGGCGATCGACCCGAGCGGGCCCACTCGATCACCCGCGAAGGACATGGCGTCAGCGGGTCAGAATGATTGCCCACTCTCCGCGCGATTCGCGAGTTGCCAGATCGAGAAGTCACCTCTCTTGCCGATCTGGCTCGTCGGCTGGCCTTGCGCAGCCAGCGAAGGGCGACCGGCTTTGTCGCTCAAGGAGTTCTGCGAGCGGGCGTCGACGACGCCAGCGCTGGGGGGCCCCATCGCCCCGCCGGTCAGGACCCCCTCCCTCCATTGAAATCGCCGGCGACGGCGGCGGGGCGCTGCACCGCCCGAAGGACATTATTGATTGTAAGTCGCGCCGTTGGAGGACCTCGCGGGCTCCAGAGGTTTAGGATCCAACGGCAGCTCTCGGCGGCGACCTCGCAGTCGTTCGCGACGCCGCCCGCGCTAATCCTGAGCCCCCCCCCCCTCCTCGAGGTGCGCGATCTACGGGTGGCTCTTCGGGGCATGAAAGCTGAAACTGGACTCGGGGTCGACCGCATCTCGCCTGGGGACCTTGAGCGTCTTCCTGATGTGGGGCCCCAGGGGCGTGCCGACCCACTGAACTGCGCGGAGACCCTCCTCATGTGGCCCGCGCAGGTTCTCTCGGTGCACGGGAAGCCTCTTAAGAAGAAAAACCTCGGGCGATCGCATCATCGCCATGATCGGCCGGGTCTGGAGCAAGGCTCCAGAACCATGGGCCCAGCAATGGACCTCGGCCACTGACCCGCCCTGGGATGCCGCGGCCAAAACAAACGCATCCCTCCAGGAGGCTCTTCGTCGGCTCCTGGACGAGGAGACGGCGGCAGCACTTGAGACTTCGTGCGCTCACAACTTGGTCGATCTCACGCAGAGTTCGACACCATGAGTTGGCTGAAACCGGTGCGCGCTGTAGTCCGTTTGGGATGTCCATCGACGGTCCTCTGTCTTGAGATACTTCAGCGCGCATGCCCACGCACGCTGAATCAGATGCCCGCGTACTCCGAACCGATCAAGGTCATCAGGTCCATCGTGCAAGGCCTCAGCGGTGGCACCAGATACGCGCGCATCATGACATATTACGCGACGCAGAAGGCTTGCATAGCGAACCTGAGGCTCAGCCATCGTCTATGGCTGGACGACCTCCCCCAATTCACCAAGGGGTCACGACGGCAGATACGAGTGGAAATGGTGCGATGTTTGAATGAAACGGCCAACGCCCTGAGGTCCCAGGGTTTGCGAATTTCTAGTACACCTGTGATCACATGCAATCATCAGTCGGATGCCGTTGTTATTGTTGCCGCTTTGAGGAGGAAGGGCATTGTCCCGCATACTGCTCGCCAGTGTACTTACTTGGGGATTGATATGGGAGGAGGCCGCCGCCATGCACGGTTTGAGCGTCTTAATCGAGTTGCAAAACATTTGGATCGGCATCGTCGTGCTAGTCGTTTCGCACGTGCACACCACAAGCATAAGATCTCGGCTCGATTGGAGACCCAAGGAGGACAGCCGGTGGGCAGCTACGGATGTCAGATGCACGGAGGTTTCGGACAGTACCTGACTTCGCATGGTCGTAAGCTGGGCGCCGCTTGCCATGCTAAGACACATGGCCGCTGTCTCACGACGCTGCTTGCAGTTCGTGCTCCTGGACAGGACCCAGCTCAGAGTTTCGCGCATGGAACGTTCGCTTCGCGGCTTCAGCAGTGGCGCGACCACCCAGAGATCAGGCCTGCAGTGAGAAGGGTTTGGTCCAAGGTGCGCGTCAAGCTACAAGCTGTTGACCCTGCACGACGACCTCGGCATATCCGAGGTCGATTGCCTGTTATTGTCACGTATGTGGTATCTTTTGGTTGGGTCCCGCGAGGACCATCTGATTGGCGCATTACATATGCAGACCCATGATTGGGTATCTTTCCAGGCGAAGGTGTCACAGGTAACAGATTCCTGGATTCGTTTGACGAGTTTGTTTGGGATGTTGACGAAGCGCCCATGGCACCATTCTGGACAATGCCGCCCAACCCTTCGATGGCGAGGGGCTTCTGCATGGCACGGACGCCTTTTTCACTTCGCAGGCTTTTGGAGCAGCTCAGCTCTGCGTCGCCTGGCGGCCCCAGGCTAGCCGGCATCCTGCTGAATATCGCTATCGGAGGTGCGCGGATTCGGATGTACAAGGGTCGCCTGAACTCTGATCATCAGGCCAGCAATATTCATGTTCCTGAGACACTGCAGTGCCCGCCTGTTTACGAAGCCAGTAATAGATAGCCTCATACCCTGGGCGTCTTCGCAGAGTGCATCCCACGCCTGTCTGTGGCTCCGCGGTTTGCTTCCGAAGGACTGGATTATAGTGCCATCACCCTTGCTGTCCGACGACTGGGAGGCTTTCGGATTGTCCGGCGAACTTGGTCCTGGATGTTTTCCTGCACGCATCGGCGAGGAGATCATCATCTTTGGGGACTCCAGCGGCGGCGCCGACACAGCAGATCCGCGCCTCCGCAGAGTAACTCTAGGAGTATGTATCATGGAGTCTTTCGACCCCCCGCGCGTAGCAGCCTACGTGTCAGGGGGCCTTGCTGGCATGCGCCTATCGGTGCCCCGAGGCGAGCTGAAGGCACTGTGCCTGGCACTGTGGTGCAGTCGAGGGGCCGTCCGGTATGTTACCGATTGCGAACCCCTCTTCTCGGGCTGGGGGCCAGGACATTCGCGGCTCCTAGTGGAGCCGATGCCGGCCTCTGGGCCAGTATTCAGATCCTGCTCACTTCCAGTTCCAGGAGCGAAAACGGTATCCAGGTCGATTTCGTACACTCCCACCTGGACGGGCAGTCGATAGTCGAGGGTCGGGCTGAGAGGTGGAAGGTGATCGGGAACACGGCGGTGGATGAGATCGTAGGTGCGAAGGCCGAGGAGCTCTGAGTCCCCTTGAATGTGCGTCATCAGATCTTGGACGTAGAGCGCAAAGCTTCCCTCGTGCGCCATCGCCTGTTGCTCGCGGCGATCCGGAGCAGGAGCAGGAGCGGGAGATACAGAGACGGAGGCACCAGGATAGTGAGGGTCCTCCTCCTCCCCCTCCTCCTTCTCCTGTCGTGGCGCCTGCTCCCAGTGTTGTGTCCTTGTTCGCCACGTCCCACGCGTTGGACGACAGTGGGCGTAAGTACAAGCGCTGTCTGGGGTCTGCTTCCAAGGATCGCCTCGAGGTCTAGAAGTTGACCCCGTGTCTCGAGCCCCTCAACTTGAATGGGGATTTCCGCATGGTTCCTTTCGGGCACAGGCTGCACGTTGCAAGACACTGGGTGCACGATTCGCATCGTATGAACCTTAGTACCAAATTGGGTCTTTGTTTTTGTGGCTGTTGCGGTGTCTTCGCCAGTTTACACACTCGAGCCAAACCGACGGGCGAGGGTTCTTAAGGATGATCTGCCAAGGCTTGTGGCCCAAGTCTTTAACCAAGGCCGAGAAGGCGAGGCACTCCCACGACGGGAGACATCCACCCCCCTCGGTTAAAATGCCCCATATTCCTTCACTTTGTGAACCGACAGTATCATTATCCTCCTCCTCCTCCTCCTCCTCCTCCTCCTCCTCCTCCACCTCCTCCTCCTCCTGCTCCTCCTCCCCCTTCGCCACCTCCTCCTCATCCTCATTCTCCTCCTCTCCCTCCTCCTCTCCCTCCTCCTCCTCCGCCACCTCCTCCCTCCTCCTCCTCCTCCTCCTCCTCCTCCTCTCCTCCTCCTCCTCCTCTCTCCTCCTCCTCCTCCTCCTCCTCCTCCTTCCTCCTCCTCCTCCTCCTCCTCCTCCATCTCCTCCTCCCCCTCCTCCTCCTCCTCCTCCTCCTCCTCCTCCTCCTCCTCCTTCCTCGGGTCGCCTACGGCCCCGGGGGAAACCGTGCAGCGTCGGCCGCTCGCGCGACCGCGTATAGGGGCCTCCAGGAAGCAGCAACTGGGAGCTCCACCCCCATACGACGCTCCCCGTTCCGAGAACGGGAGGCGCGTGCGTCTCGCGGCTGGGAGGGGAGAGGGAGCACGAGTTCTTGAAGGGGCCCAGGGACGCACAGATAAATACACGCAAATTCCAGTATTCCCCATCTGCCCCCCTTCTCATAGTTTCCCTATATTTTCCTGGGGATCGACCATTAATTATATCTTTGTTGTTTGTCCTCTCCTGAGTTCTTGGTCCCGCGGCAACGCAGCTCGACAAGGCAGGCGTGAAGCCCCTGAACTTGCCACCGGAAGCGTGCAGGCGAAGATGCCAGAGGCGGGAAGCCGGAGCGCCGCCCTCCGTCCTCCTCTCCGCCTGGCCGCCCCCCTCCCCTGGAGAGGGAGCGAGAGTTCAGGGGCCGGGAGGGGAAGGGGGGAAGGAGAAGGACAGGGAGAACGGCGAAAGAGGCACTCTGCAGGAGCACGGGGAGTAGCCGGGGAGGGCAAGATCAGTCACCACCGAATCGGGAAATCAGATCGAATCCATTTGCGCGTCGGGTCGAGCCGCATCAGCTCGGAGTCGGCACCGAATCGGGCCGCCCGCGCCAGGATGCACCAGGGCGCCCACGCAAGCATCGGGCCGCACCGCATCGTCGCAAGACGGACTCGAATCGGATCGGGCCACCTGGAATCGAGATCGAATCGGATCGGTCGCATCGACATGGACCCCGGAGGGGCGTTTGGAGTCCCGAAACGGTGCGGTGACAGACCGTGCGGTGACCTCGAAATCCCCCAAGACCTCACCGCACGGTCCGTCAACTCGCGGTCTCGGGACCTCCCATGCCTCAGTCGCCCGAGACATACTCGAAGAACAACCCAACGCAAGTCCCAAAACCGTGCGGTGACCCCGAATCCCCACCGACTCACCACACGGTGTGGTCACCCCCCCGTTTGGGGGCCCCCGAGGGTGGCCCTCCGCCCTGCGACACCCCGGGAGCCTCGGTCTCCACCAGCCGGGAGTCGAGGCGGGCGAGCCAAACCTCCGCCTCTGTGGCTCGGCGCTCCGCGTCGGCCCGCCTGAGCCTCTCCTCCCGCAGCTGCGCCTGGCCAGGCGCGCCACACGTGCCTCACTCCTCACTCCGCACTCCTCACTCCTCACTCCTCACTCCTCCTCCTCCTCCTCCTCCTCCTCCTCCTCCTCCTCCTCCTCCTCCTCCTCCTCCAGAGGGCGGGCTCGCTGTGTGAGTCAGGATTCCTCCTCTTGTGCCCCTCTTGGGGCTTTCCTAGAACGCTCTTGGGCTGTGTTAGGGGCGTTCTGGGCCGTCTTGAGGCCCTGTGGGGGACCTCTTGGGCCAGCGTGAGAGGTGTTGGGGGGCTCTTGGGCTGTCTTAGAGACTTGGAATCGCGAAAGAGCAAGAGCACGAAAGTCGTTGAACAAAAATCGATTGGGAATCAACATGTGCTGCCTCTTGGTTCCTTCAGCCCATGCCGCCACCGTTCCTGGGTTGTGGATTAGGCCTCTTGGAAGCTCGTTGGGATATTGTGCAAAGCCTATCGGGGGCCTTTTGTAAGCAGTTTTGAAGCCCCCAGGGGAGCGTTTTGGAGCCTCGTGGGACCTCTTTTGGGCCTCCTGGGCCTCTTTTCGGCCTCTTGCAGCCTCCTCGGGGCCTCTTGGGGAGGAAGGCTCGAATTGTCGGTTCGCATTCCCGGCCGTCTTGGACGCCTCTTGGGCCGTTTGGGGGCCATCTTGGGCCGTCTTGGGGGCCGATCAGGTGGCTCTGGGGCCCTCTTGGGGCGACTTGCGCAGTCTCGGAATGTCGGACTCTTGAAAATTGGAGAAAACGAAAAATACGTATAAAAACCGCACTGAAAATCAATGATCTGGGCCTCTTGGGGCCCTCTTGGAGGTCCTCTCTGAGCGCTCTTGGGGCCTCTCGGGGGCCTCTTGGGCCATCATGGGGCCATCTTGGGCGGCTTGGTGCGCTCTTGGGCGTCTTGGCGGCATGTGGGCGTCCGCTGCGGGCGCCGAGGAGGGCCCTGGAGGCGCAGGGAACGCCCCGGAGCGTTCGAAAAGGAGCGCTGGCGCCGGGGACGAAAGTGGGTTGCGGGGGGGAGTTTATGAGAAGTGGGGGGGCCCAGGGCCCGGGGCCCCAGACGACCGTTACATTATATAAAAGTTTGTGTTTGTGCAGATTTGCCCATCCTGATACTCACCCTCATTCCCCAATTGTCCTCCGACGAGATCTAGAATCGCGCAGGCCAGAAAACAGCCTACCGCCGACCCACCTCCCCACCCCCTACGGCAAGTCCACGTCGCCATGACGTCGGCAATGGTCTCTGATGCCGTGCGGATCACTCAACATTGAACGACCGCGGCTTTCCGATATCGCATCTCGCTCAGTATGGGCCAATTCCAGGCCACTGCCTTGAGCGCCCGTGCTGGGGCCGCAGCCGCCGCGTCGACGCAGCGCGACCCTGCCCTACCGAGACCGCCGCCGCGCGCGGCGCCTCGCAGGACGCGGTCCAGCGCTGCACCTCCACGAGCTGCACCTCTCGCGGGCCGGCAGGACGTCCGAATCCCCATGGCCTCGCGGTGTGGACTCCCGAGCCGCGACCCCACGAAGAGTCAACCCGTATCATAAGGACGCGCGGTAGCGAGGATGCGAGGGCACCCTTGGGAAAGTTGCCATCCTTACAATGCGGGTTGACTGCAAATGGCGGCTTTACCGGGGAAGGCAGGCCTGAGTAGTGTCGAACCACGGAAAACCACATCGAGATCGGACCGCCCCGCCCAGCTCTGGCTGGCCCCAGCCGGCGCTCGTGTGAACCTAACCGACTCGGACCCAGTCTGAATCGCGGCCCCAGTCGGCGAAACGAGTCGCATCGAATCGGATCTTCGGCGGCCCTGGCTGCCCCGCGCGGAACGTGCCCACGGGATCGCGTGTCCATGGGATCGCGCCCCGGCGGCCACACCACGAGGGCATGGACGTACGTGGACGTGCTCACCCTGGCGCGAACCTCGGCCTCGCCCAGGCGCAGCCCGAGGGCCCGCTCGGTGCGCTCAAGCTCCTCTGGCCGGCTGCACGGAGAAGCGACCCTGCGCAAGAGTGTGAACTTTAGTGCGTGGCTTCAGTGGGGCGATGGATCGGGATTGGATCAGGGGGGGGGAGATATGCCTGGAATCCGCGATACGTGGCCAATAGATCGGCGATAGGCCCTCGGTAGCGAAACCGAACGGTCCTGGAAAGAGTGGGATATCAGGTACCTATCGGTGATGAATGGGCGATTGGAGTCAATGATTCCCCCCTGAGCCCCCTCCGTGCCGTTGACCTTGCCTTTGATTTTCGTGGGCGCCCGAAGGATGGGCGGGGGGGCGGGGGGACGTGGGGGTGGTGGGGGGTGGTGGGGGGCGGGGGGGAAGGGGTGACAGGGGGGAGGGCGAAGGTGAAGGGGTGGAGTGGGAGGGGGGGGGGGGGGGGGGGGCAAAACCCATGCGCGAAAGCCGCTGCCAGCGCATCGCAGTCAGCGATCGGGGCCCCTGGCGAGCTCGCACCAAAGGCCACTCTGGCGATGGACCACCCTCGCGCACAGCCGATCCAGCGCCGTGCCGCGGCCGCGCCGCGCGTCGTCGTTGGTGCCAGCACGGCCCTCCAGGCATTCGATGCGGCTGTCCAGGCCGTCCACGCGCACCTGGCAGCGAGCCACAAGGCCTGCCCCTCGTCCTCCTCCTCCTCCTCCTCCTCTTCCTCCTCCTCCTCTCCTCCTCCTCCTCCTCCTCCTCCTCCTCCTCCTCCTCCTCCTCCTCCTCATCATCATCATCATCATCATCATCATCACCATCATCCTCCTCCTCTTCCTCCTCCTCCTCCTCCTCCTCCTCCTCCTCCTCCTCCCTCCTCCTCCTCCTCCTCCTCTTCCTCCTTTTCCTCCTCCTCCTCCTCCTCTTCCTCTTCCTCCTTTTCCTCCACCACCCCTTTCTTTTATACATAACTCCTCCCTGTCGCACCCCAAACGTTTCGGTGGGGCGGGCCGAGAATTCCGCCTGAGATTTCAATCTTCGGCCAGAGATTCACGGATATCAGACAAGTGGGGCAAATCCTGAAATTCCGATCCTAGATCTCCCACCTCATTTGGATCCTTACTGAAGGTCTTCTTGATGATCCGCCGGCCCCCTTGTGGGGCCACCAGGCTGTAGGACCGTGATTCGCAGTTTCCTGTACCAGTTGTAGCTTGTAGTTTCAAGTGTTGCAGTTATGCGTCTTGCTGGTTACTGTAACTAGTTGATTGACCGCGCGAAGGGGGGGAGGCACAAACGGAATTTTTAGCACCCCCTGGGCGCGTTGTCTGAATTGCTGGGGGGGCTCGAAATCGACACCCCTCACGCAGATCCGCGGGGCCAGGGTCCAAAAGCACAGGGGATTCGCCACATTTCTGATATTAGGCGCCACCCCTCACGCAGATCCGCGGGGTCACGGTCCAAAAACACATGGGATTTGCCACATTTCTGAAATTCGGTGCCACCCCTCACGCAGATCCGCGGGGTCAGGGTCCAAAAAAAAAAAAGGATTTGCAACATTTCTGAAATTCGTGCCACCCCTCACGCAGATCCGCGGGGTCAGGGTCCAAAAACACATGGGATTTGCCACATTTCTGAAATTCGATGCACCCCCTCACGCAGATCCGCGGGGTCAGGGTCTAAAAACACAGAAGATTCGCCACATTTCTGAAATTCGGTGCCACCCCTCACGCAGATCCGCGGGGTCAGGGTCCAAAAACACAGAGGATTTGCAACATTTCTGAAATTCGGTGCCACCCCTCGCGCAGATCCGCGGGGTCAGGGTCCAAAAACACACGGGATTTGCCACATGTCTGGCTTCGGTGCCACCCCTCACGCAGATCCGCGGGGTCAGGCTCCAAAAACACACGGGATTTGCCACATTTCTGAAATTCGGTACCACCCCTCACGCAGATCCGCGGGGTCAGGGTCCAAAAACACATGGGATTTGGCACATTTTTGAAATTCGGTGCCACCCCTCACGCAGATCCGCGGGGTCAGGGTCCAAAAACACAGAAGATTCGCCACATTTCTGAAATCCGGTGCCACCCCTCATGCAGATCAATCGCAAGGCGTGGTAACCCAAACTGCGAGTACTCCCTCGGCCCTTTAATCCCAAGGTGCGGTAACCAAGCTCGTAAACCATACACGTCTTACCAATCGCCCTGTGTGGTAACCCCTCTTGTGATCAGTTGGTTTTGCCGATTGCGAATCGGCCTCGCATGAAGTTCCGATACTGCTGCACGACAGCGCCAAAGCCTCATGACTTAGCTCTTCCATGGCCCATTACCCGAGAGAGGGGGCCGGCGGCAGGGGGCGAAGCCCTTACGGATATGATCCTCGACGGTGACCGACGACATGAAAGCGCGCGCGCGGCGCGCGCCCCTTTTTCCTCGCCCGAGCGCGGCCACGCTCGTCTCTGCAGCGTTCGAGCCAAATTCCCGCAAGGGCAGGCGCCTGGAAACTTACACACAAGCAGAGGAAAGAGAGCCGACATAGGCGACTCCCCCCGCAGCGAGCACAGAGCGACCCAACCTCCAAAGGCCAACCTTCGGTTCACCTCGTCGGGGGCACCAGCCCAAAAACCAGTCTTACAGCGTCACCTGTCCGCGTAGTGCTTATTCCCACTGCGGTGTTGAAAAATCCTGGGCTCGACGAGCCCCTAATTCGTTAGTCGGGGCCCACGGGGCACCTCATCGCCAATCCCCAGCTCATCGCCCGCGGCTCGCTGCGACCTCGTTCGTTGACCTCGAACCGCCACGCCTGTCCTTGTAATTGTCCTTCTTCCACTTGTTGTCAGTTGCCCTTTCAAGAGGCGCCTGACCTGTCATGTTTGGATTTACGCTGCCACCGGCCACTTCCGGAGTCCAGCCGCCGGCAACTTCTGGAGCTCTAGTGCATGTCACCGGCCCAGCCAGATTAAGAATTCTTGTTCCGACGCGAGCTATACACTTTCAGATAGCATTTCAATGTGTTCCCTGGCAAGGAAACACATCAGGCCCCCATGTGCCGCCATCTGTGCCACCACCGCGCGCCTTCTGCTTTATCCTGAGAGCGATCTCCATTCTCGCGTCTACTGCCACAGACTTTTGCCTGCAGACCCAGGGTTACCACCAGGAATACCAGGCGGCGCAGGAAGGCGACAGGAGTTTGCTGCACCACTACCTGGATCCGACCTCGGAAGGGGTCGCGGTGGAGCAGGAAGCACCTTGCCGCCATGCATCGCAAACGTCAGGACATCCTCGGACAAACAGGAGTCCAGCTTCAGAAACCGCTTTAGCCCATCACAGCCAGAATTCCTAGCATCCCGTGCTTCTCGACCGCCTTCCCGCACCTCTCCCCCTCAGTCCTCGGTGCCCACCTGAGTTATCCAACCCACACCGACAATGCTCAGCGCATCATAGACAGACTCCCTCACACTGGGATGAGAACAACTTGTTGGTCCACCATCACGTCCGCTTCCTTGGATCACAAGGCCCTGCAGGAATATCCATAGCATTTCGCTACTCGCTGCGTCACATGGGCAGCGGCCACCTCCGGTTGTTCCCGCATTTGGGACGGATCAGTGCAAAACATGGAAGCTGGCATGACACTTCGGGCCACAGCCGTCGGGAACCACTCGGGTTCATTCATGCCCCGCGGTCCGATTTCAGCAGACAGGTCGGTATTAGAGTCGCCCGCAACCAGATCAGTGACGCGTCCAATCTCATATTCAGTCAGGAGCGATTCAAGAGCTTCAACGGTGAGCGCACAGCGTACGACAGCCGTTCTCGCATCTTGAGCTGCTGGGAAAGAATCAGATACAAGATTGAGCCCACTTGGGGTCTTCTCATCGTCGACATGAAAAAATGACCAACATTCGGAGGGCAAAACGAAATCTCCAAAAGTAGAAGAACCACAGCAATGGAAGCTGCCATTGATGATCGCGACTGCAACCATCAGTGTTTCGGCCACGATATGCCTTGTGCGCACATCGTCGAAATGACCCGCTGCCTCTCTGCCCTTCGGTAGATTAGCGAAGAAGGTCCGCTTGACTTCCGTTGCCTGGGCCATCGCGGGCCCTCGACTTTTCGAATCATTCAAGTCCGGATCATTTCTTTCGGCCCAGTCATTCCAGCCTTCGCCAAGTTCTAAAAGGCCGACCAAGGACGTTTCTGATACGTCCAGCCAAACGCGCTGAGTGGACCGAACCAAGACCTGGAACTTCCGAACAACAGTCAATCAGCGAGCACAGCTCGGGACACCACGTTATCAATGTTTGCCATGTTCGACGTCGTTTACCCAACCTGTCTCGTCTAGATACGCATAGAACATACTGAGCAGCATGGCCATATTCTGCAAGAATGATAGAGCACAGGCCAAAGGCTTGCACTCAAAGCCATTGGGGGTCCATGTCAGGTAAGATACAGCAACCAGTTCGTCTGCTCCAGTGCCTCAAAAGATCGGAGAGCATCGCGACCCAAATGAAACCACCAATTATCTCATATAATCATCCGCTTTCCTGTTACGGCAGCGCGCTCTGGCAAAATTTGCGATCAGATTTCCGCGTGTTCTGCTCGGGATCCTCGGGGGACCTCACTCAGATCATCGCCGCAGCAATGATGATCGGCCCCAGGCCCCTCGGGATCGACGTCTTCAATATCGGCCGGTTCCATCGAAAAAAATATCAATGCCGTGGGCCGCGACATATGCACCAAGGGCGTTCCGTGAGTCTGCAACTGGCGTCGCGGCACTACCGATGGCCATTCGTCGCGGGGCTTCTGCATTTGTTATTGTGCATTCGGCGCGCCACGCTCTGATTGAGTGAAAGACATAGCTTTCGACTCGCGGCCGGGATCCCAGGAGAAATTCGACTCGTCCTCTTAAATGGCTGCGATTCGCGCTCACTGTTCCCAAGGATGCACAAATCCCACCAGCCGTCTGGGCGTCGGCGGTTTAGAACGTTTCCTCTTCCACCCCTCCTTCTTCCCCTTCGGGGAGGGGTTTACCCCTCCCCCTACCCCCTCCCCACTGACCTGGACAGGGGGGGCCGCGGGTAGTTAGAGCGTCCAAGACGGCCCAACGCGGCTCCAAGAGGGCCTCAGGGAGCTCAAGATGACCTCCTAGATGGCTCAAGATAGCGCACGATGCCTCAAGTTGGTCCCCATGACGTTCCAAGACGCTCCAAGAACTCCCCAAGACGGTTCAAAATGCCCACAAGAGCATCATTAGGATGCATCCAAGACGCCAAAATGCTTCAAAACCCTAGCGACAATTAATGTTTTTGGTGTTCTCACTTTTTCGCTTGCGATGCACATCCGACGCGTCAAGATGGCTCCAAGATGGCTCAAGATAGCTCCAAGAGGGGCCCCAGAGAGCCTCAGGATGGCTCCAAGAGCGGCCACGAGCGCTCCAAGAGCGATCCAAAGGGGGCCCAGGAAGCGATTTTTGGAGCTCCCGGGGGGGGGGCTGTAATTAGGGAACCACACTTCCTTGGCCGATGTCCTCCAAAATTGCCCCCAGAGCGCCCCAGCAGGGCCTTCAAAGGCGCCCAGACGGTTCCAAGATGAGCCCAAGCCTCCCAAAACAGCTTCCCAAGAGACCCCCAAGAAACCTCAAGAGTCTCCCTGCGGCCATTGGAAAGCTCCCCAGACGTCTCAAGAGACTTCCAAGACTACTCCGAAACGAGATCCGAGGAGGTTCTTATATTCGTCATGTGTCCTGCTCATCCTTCTCTTCCTCCGCCTCCGCCTCCGCCCCCTCCTCCTCCTCCTCGTCCGCCTTCTCATCCTCTTCCTTTTCCTCCTCCTCCTCATCATCATCATCCTCTCCATCATCATCATCATCGCCATCATCATCATCATCCGTGTCTGCCTACTATGATACTCCTGCCCCCCTTCTCTTTATCCGCCAGATCACATGATTGCCCCGAGAAACATGTGATTCTTCCTGACCACTCCCTTACTCGACGCCTCAATTGCCATCTATACTGTCCGAAGCAAGCTACAAAAAGCGTCGGATGCGACTGCCGTTGCAGGAGATTGCGGCAAGGCCGCCAATTATCCTCCGCCTCCTCCTCCTTGTCCGTGTCCTCCTCCTCCTCCTCCTGCTTCTCGTCCGCCTTCTCATCTTCTTCCTTCTCCTCCTCCTCCTCATCATCATCATCCTCTCAATCATCATCATCCGTGTATGCCTACTATGATATTCCTTCTCCCCTTCCCTTTATCAGCCTGATCACATGATTGTTCCGAGATACATGTTATTTTTCCTGACCACTCCCTTACTCGACGCCTTAATTGCCCAAAAGAGGATCCCGAACGGCCCGCAGAGGCCCCCCCGAGGCACCCGAGACGCCGAAAAGCCCCTCAGGACGACCCTCTACTCGCCTGGGCGTCGTTTCTGGACGGGCTGGTGGGGATACGCGAAGCGTCTAGAATTGCGCTCTTTTCGCGCGGCCACCCCCTGCATGACATTCTTGGCTGGGTCGCTGATGGACGCATCAAGCATCGCATTTTCACTGTCCTCGGCTAGAGATTCACGGATATCAGATATACGAAACCAGACCTGATCCGTCGATCCTTGATATCCTACCTCAGCGCCAACCTGTCCAGAGGCTGCCACGCGGGAGCCCCGCGGCCTGCCACCGGCTCGGGCGCGCCGGGATGCCGCTCGGCCCAGCGCTCGCGCCGCGAGCATGGAAGGGAGGCCCAGCGCGCCGGCACAGCGCGTTGAAGCAGCCCAGGCCCGCATCGCCCTCGTCGTCGGAGACGGAGGGGGCCGCGCGCCGCCGCTGCGCCGCCGGGCGCGAGGCGGTACTCGACGAAATCCCCCGACGCCCGCGGCCCGCCATGCCGGGGCTGGAACGCCCGACTGGCAGCGTCCACAGCGCTCCGCTCGGACGGCGCCTAGCGACCCGCCAGCTTGAGCCCAACGGCTAAGCAAGACGCGGCCGAAATCCGACACTGGAAACTCATCGCAGGATTCGACGAGCGGCCCTTTGCATGTGCACAGATCACCGACACGTTATCACCCAGGACAAGCACCCACGACTCATGAAGACTGCAATCACGAGCAAGGCGCCGCATAGTCCAAGTCCGAGTTCTAGCCTCCAGCTGGGCCTCAGACCCAGGCACCCCCCTCCAGCGACCGGCATAGGCCACCTCCAAGCTCCTCTCTGAGAAAGAGACAGAGACCTCGGCAAACCCCCTCACGCGCCGGAGATGCAGGACCACCTCCTCCGACGGCTCCGAGACGCAGACCTCCTCCCCATGGTCAAGGGCCCGTGAACGGGGGGCCCCCGACACGCTCAACAGCCCCCGAAAGCGGGCGCGTTCCCGAACGCGACCAACGACCGCGACCTCCTCGAGGGGGCATCGTAGGCAGCCAACCCCGAAGCCCCAGGCAGACGCGCCACAATCAAAGACCCAACCCCGCCAGGGACGTCGCATATCAGATCGAGCAAGGGAAAGAAGGGCACGAATCCAGCGGACTTCACGGGCAACCGAGGGCCACAAGGGTTGTCGCCGAAGATAGCTGTCCTGCATGAACACACGCACGCACGCACACACACACACACACACAAGCACACACACACACACACACGCACGCACGCACACACACACACACACACACACACACACACACACACATATTCTCCATCACACGCCACAGCTCGGGGGCCAACGAGAAGAAGAGGGCGACGCGACCCACGAACCTCTCCAACTCCTGCCCAGCAACGCCCCCACCGCTCTCCAGAAGATGATCACACGCGAGCTTCACCTTCCAGAGGCGATTGGTATTTGGACGCCACTGCCCCGTCGACCCCACGAGCGCGAAGCCGATAAAGTCGCGTCTCCCAAGGCTCGCGGCCTCCAACGACGAGACGACCCCCCTCTCCTCCAGTTTCTCCTTCGCCCCCGCGACGGCGCCCTCCGCGACGACGGGGCCCGCGCGCAGACACGCGAAGCTATATGTGCATAATCCGCGCAGCGACCCGACGTCGCCAAGGGGCGGGAGAGGTGCCTTGTCTAAAATCCACGGGGCCCCGGGATTCACGTCTCTAAGTTGATGGGCATTCGCCGCCTGCGCGAGAGCCGCGGCCCAGGTCCACCCCATTGGCACCGCGCGGGCACGGAGGCGAGCCCACCCGCGATTTCGAGCAGCCCCCGGCAAAGCAGCAACGAGGCGAGCGGGAAGGTGGACCGCGGGGATCAAAGGCAGGCCGAGGAAAAAAAAAAAAAAAAAAAAAAAAAAAAAAAAAAAAAAAAAAAAAAAAAAAAAAAAAAAAAAAAAAAAAAAAAAAAAACCTGCACTGGCTACGGGGCTCAACCTGGCAATGGCAACATTCAACATCCCCCCCCCCCCCCCCCCATGCAAAACGGGAACTACATGGGGCGCACTCTGAATAGGCAAGAGCTTCCCCCGAGGGCAGGACGACCACGGGAGGTATCCCAGATTATTCGGAGCGCGCCAGATTTCTCGCGCACGAAAAACATGCTTCTCTCTTCGGGCACATCCTCGCTAGCCTCCAAAACGCCAGCGCCCCAGAGTTCAGCAGCGAACTCTCCAAGAAGTCGAGGCCGACCCCGAGAGACAGGATCCAGGAAGAGGTTGCCTCCAAAATCGCGCTTACGAGCGGCAACCTCCTCGGGCGCGACAGGGAGGGGAAGCCGCTGACCCACGCCACCGAACAAAATAACAAACAACTAAAACCTACGCAACGATCTACGAGAAGGGGCGAAGAAGAAGTAGCCTCCGAAGCTCCTAGCTCGTTCAAGGCTCGGAGACCCTCGAAGAGCCACCCCTCCTGCGCTCGACGGCGCCGCAGCCGGCGTCGCTGACTCTGCGAGAGCCCCGCGCCGCTGGACCCCCCCCCCCCACACACACACGCACACACACACAGCAAAACTCCTGAGGCGGCAGACAGAGAAATTGACAGGACACCCGTTGACGCGTCATGTGGAGCTTGAAAACGCCCCAGGGCAGCACCCACCGCCAACCCCTGAAACCCTGCAGCTTGCCCTCGAGGAGGCGGAGCACATAGACCCCCATCGCAGCGGCGCAAGAATGAAAGGGGGACGACGGTCATGCTCGACCACATCGTCCCTGATCACCCCTCTTCTCCGTGGCGGCATGCTTCGCCGACGGGGTGTCGATGCCCATGGCCAGGGCCGCAGCGCGGGGTGGTGGGCACCATCAACACCAAGCCCTCACGAAGTCGCTGCTGCGCAGGTTCTCAATGCCCCGGAACAGCGAGCGCTCGATGAGCCAGTCGTCGCCATCGGCGGGGCCCGTGTCCACCTGGCGCAAGGGATCCTCGCACGCGCTCTCATACATCTGGTGGCGGCGAACGCTCAGCTCGAAGGCCACCAGGGCGCCGACCTGACCGAGGTCAACCGTCAGCAGAGCCTCCATCAGCTGGGACAGCCGCAGGCGTTCGTCAACCTCCACATCCGAAGCCGCCAATCCCAGCGTGTAGCGCCACCCGTAGTAATACCGAACAGGCTCCTGGCGCCCCTCGTGGATGCGGACCGCCGCGCGGCGAGTCGACCGTGGCCCTTTGATCTCCAAATCGGTGCCGAAGTCGACCTCACTCCTCGCATGCCAGGCGTCCGAAGACGAGCGACGGTGGCAGCGTACCCAGTCCCTCTCTGCGGACAGGATGCACGAAGCCTCCGCCGCCACTGTTCCCGTAGGTTCCACCGAACCCTCGAGACCCTCCCCCAACAACGTGTCGTCCGTCAGCGGGAACAGGCACCTGTCGATGGCGATCTGGAACCACTCGCCCATATGCGCCAACAGCGCCTCGACAAAGTCCATGTCGTACTGGGGATCCTTCTCGAACGTGAAGGGGACGGGGAGGGACGCCGGCGCGCCCCGAACCGCGGCAGGCACCGCACCTCCCGTACCGAACTTCTGACGCCCGTCACTCTCGCCCAGGTTTTCCTCGAAGATGTCAAAGTCCCACGAAAAGACGACCTAATTGGTGCACACGAGGCGGGCCAGCGGGACCCGCTCAGGACATCCCACCGCCGCCTCGCCCGCGCTAAGGAGGTAACAGACGAGGACCCGAACAACGACCTCCAGGTGCTGAACCCCCGCGGGCGTGGCCATCGTCACTGTCCGTGGTGGGGCAGTCGGTGCACACGCGTGCGGACGTCGTGGGCTGAATCCGGCCGCGCCCGACACCCACAGCAGAGAGGAAGGCGCCCCGCAAACGGGCACGACGAGGACGGACAGGTACAGGCCGCCCCCGCTGCCTCCGCCGCCACTACGAGGGGCGACTCAGCCGCTCGACCAGCAGGAAGCACTCGCCCGTCACGGCCACCTTGGGCGGAAGCCCCTCCGATGGCAATCCTCGGGCGACTGGAGGCCAGGTGTCGAAAGAGGACCACTCTCAAAGGGCTGAGAGAGTGGCCAGCAGAAAGCCGAAGGCCTCCCTAAACTCCTGAACCCTAAAGCCTGCAGAGCGGAAGAAGCGGATGCAAAGGCCAGATCATACCCGCGGGGCACAAGCATCATCATCATCATCATCATCATCATCATCATCATCATCATCATCATCATCATCATCAACATCATCAACAGCAGCAGCATCAGTACCAGCAGCATCAGCATCAGCATCAGCATCAGCATCAGCACCATCATCATCATCATCATCCTCATCCTCATCCTCATCATCATCATCATCATCATCATCATCAGCATCTTCATCAGCAGCAGCAGCATCAGCATCAGCATCAGCATCAGCATCATCATCATCATGATCATCATCATAATCAGCATCAGCATCATCACCATCATCATAATCATCATCATCTCATCATCATTGTCATCATCATCCATCAGCATCAGCATCAGCATCAGCAGCATCATCAGCATCAGCAGCAGCATCAGCATCATCAGCAGGATCAGCATCAACATCAGCATCAGCATCAACATCATCATCATCATCGTCATCATCATCATCATCGTCCTCATCCTCCTCCCCCTCTTCCGGCTACTCTTGGCATTCGCATTATGAGTGTTAGTACTGGTGCTGGTAGTATTTCTTAGAATGCGTATCATCAACATTCCTCCTCCTCCTCCGCCTCTCCCTCCTCCTCCTCACCCTCCTCCTCCTCCTCCAACTCCCAAGACATGGTCCTAAAAGGTCGACCATGGCTCAAGGTACCCTCCGACAGACCTCCAAGAGGCCGCAAGACAACCAGACGATGGCCCAAGATAGCTGAGCATGGCTCAAGATAGCATCCGACAGCCTCGAGTCGAGCATGGCGTCAGGAATTCGCAACAGCTTCAAGAATGGAGGGCGGGTCATGTTGAAAATGTTGATCGCACCTTCGGCCTGGCAGATTCGTCTGCAAAAAGCTTGCAACATGTTCAGCAATGTCCGGTTATTTTCAAAATGTGGCTGTCGTCTTAGCGCCGCGCAGATTCGTCTGAACAATCCCCAGCTGTGTCACAGGATGGAGGGCTGGTACGTTTCAAAATGTGGCCCTCGACTAGGCGCCGCGCACATTCGTCTGAAAAGTTCGCACCAACATCAAGGATGGAGCGCGGGACACTTTCAAAATGGGAGTATCGCTGTAGCGTCGCGCGCATCCACTGTAACAAGTTTGCAGCAGTTTGAAGAATGTCGAGGGGATGAAGGCCAAGGAATTGTGTTCTGACGCGATTTGGGATTGCCAGGACACAACAATCATGCTGATTCGCTGTGTGGACGTCCCAGGATGGGTTGTCAAGAGGCAACGGTCACATTGCTCCGCGGCGTTAAAATCACAGGCACGGCGTTTTGGAACTATTGGGGATTCTCTCAGACGGTTGTCTTTCAACGGGGTACCTCCTGCAATGGAAACAAATTATCAGACGGACCTATGAACAGGGACCTTGGAGGGAGGGTGTATTGCAACATCGTTGATGCGCGTTTGGAATCACACTCCTCCTCATTCTCCTCCTCCTCTTCCTCCTCCTCCTCCTGTTCCTCCTCCTCCTGCTCCTCCTGCAACTCCTGCTCCTCCTCCTCTTCTTATTGTTGTTATTCGCATTATTTTTACTCCTCCTCCTCCTCCTCCTCCTCCTCCTCCTCCTCCTCGGGGGCGCCCGCCGCCTTGAACTCCTCGGCGAAGTGCACGAAGCGCCAGTCGAGCTGCTTCCGCACCTCGGCGAGCGCGGCGTCCGTGGCCGCGCGCTCCGCGCGCAGCAGCTGGAAGACGTCCTCCAGCAGCACGGGCTGCTGCCTCGCGGATCGAGGAGGATCGAGGATCGAGCTAGGTCAAGAATCCGAGGGGAGGGTCGGGGATCGAGGACGTCCTCCAACAGCACAGGCGGCTGCCTCCCCTCTTGCGCGGGGGCAGCAAGCGACCACAACCACATCGAGGGCGCACCGATCGTCAGAGCACCGAAACCAGCTCAGTACTGGTTGTGGTCGATGTGGGCGTCCCAAATGTCCAAATCGACCACAGCCTGTTCATGTCGAGGTTGGTGGGCTCTCCCCCGAGGGGCCCTCCCGCCGACAGGGAGTCCGCACGTTCCTGGGATGGGTGGGGCTATCAAACCCCTAATTGTAAGCGTTTTTAATTCGGCGTTCCGACAATGGGCGGAAAGGGGGGGATGGGGGGAGGTCTGGCTCCGGACCTCTGCTTAGTGCGAGTGTTTGCGACAGTGCGTCCTATGAGGGAGGGACTCCACCTGCTCGAAACAGGCGAAAACAGCCAAGATCCACTCCGGAGGGGAGAGGGGGAGGGAGGGGGGGTCCAAGGGCCAGCGCCGATGGGCAAAACAATAAAATAACATAAAAACGATCACATTGTCGGCGATCCATGGGCGATTGGGGGTCGAAGCATCCCATCCTGCGCCTATCCCTCCCTCTCGCTGCCCCGACGCTAATCGACGCGAGTCGACGCTAATAGATACAAAAAAAGGAGCTAAACCGGCGCATCTCACCGACTACCAGGCGCTAGTCGATGCTGATACACTCTTCTAAAGAGGGGGCTACAAGGATATCCGCCACCGTGCCTCTGGCACGAAGTGGAGTGCCCCAAGGCTCATGCAACACTGAGAGGGCTGTGCTGCTGCTGCTGCATCCAGAACTGTAAATCATCAAAGGCCTAGACAGACCAGGGCACCCCGGGCCGGCCTGGGGTCCGCCGGAATCTAAGATCGCTCCAAGACGCCCAAGATGGCCTCGAGATGGCCCAAGAGGCCTCCAAGACACCACAAGAGACCTCCAGGAGGGAGGCCTCCCAAGAGGACCCCAAGAGGGCCCCAGAGGTTTTGCAGGATTTGGGCGTTCTCGCCTGTTCGGCTTCCCGGCGCTCCAATACGTCCCCAGAGGCCCCCAAGACCACCCCAAGACCACCCCAAGGCGGCCCAAGAAGCCCCCAAGAGAGCCCCAAGACGGGCTCAGAGCGCCCCAAGACGGCCCAAGAAGGCGCCCAAGACGTTCCAAAAGGGCCGGCCCTGAGACGCCCACAAAAGGGGCCCAAGAGAGGGAACACGAACCGAAAATCCAAGCCTTTCCGCCCCAAGAGGCCCCCAAGGAGGCCCCAAGAGGCGACCAAGAGGCCCCAAGAGGGCCCCCCAGGAGGCCCCAAGGACGCCCAAAAGAGGCCAAAAGAGGCCCCGAAACGGCCCTGGGAGGCTTCAAAACTGCCTCCAAGAGGCCCTCGAGAGGCCCCCATACGAGATCCCAACGAACCCACAACCCAGTCACGGTGGCAGGATGGGCCGAAGGCCATTTGATCCGCCGCCCCCTGTCGATTCATCGCAGGGGTGCCTGGCGTGCTAAACTATTTCGGTTTTGGAATTGGTTCTATTTCCCAAAGAACTCCCCCTGGGGCTTCGGCCCGTCCCGCCAGGCACCCGACAGACCCGGTTGCAAACGGTTTTCCTGCCCCAGACAGCTGAAGATGGCCTCCAAGATGGCCACGTTGGCCCAAGATGGCCCCCAAGATGGTCCAAGATGGCCTCCAAGTCGGCCCAAGAGAGGAGGTGATGTCTCCAAGTTTGCTCAAGAAACCTGCAAGACGGCCCAAGACGGCCCAAGAGGTACCCAAGAGGCCCAAGAGACCTCCAAGAGGTCCTCCAGGAGGGCCCAGAGAGCCCAAAATCATTGATTTTCCTTAGGTTTTTTGGAGGTTTTGCGTATTTGCTCATTTTCGGCTTTCCGACGACCCTAGACGGCCCAAGAGGCCCCCAAGATCGCCCCCACAGCGCCCAAGAGGCCTCCAAGATGGCGTCAGGATTGCCCAAGAGGCTCCCAAAACGGCCCCAAGAGGGCACAAAGACGACCCAAGAGGCCTCCAAGACGCCCAAGATGGCCTCTAAGACAGCCCTGGAGCACCCCACGAGGGCCCCAAGTCGGCCCAGACAGGCCCCCCAAAAAACGGCTTCCGACGGCGTCAGATGGGCCAGGAGCCCACCACGACGGCCGAAGTTGGCTCGAAGCTGGCCCAAGACGGCCCAAGGCCTCCAAGAGGGCTTCCAGGAAAACCAGAAAAGGCCCAAAACAGTGATGATCCTTAGGTTTTTGAAGTGTTTGGACATTTGCGGGTCAAAATGGCCTCCAGACGGCCAAGATGACCTTCAAGATGCCCACGTGTTCCCCGAAGGCTTTCAAAACCGATTCGGGGAGCACATGGTCCGATAGCTTGGCAGGTCTGGCCTCAACGTTCGGCCACATAGGCGCTTCCAAAAAGGCAGGGGGCGGCAGTGATTCGCCATAGGCGTCTTCGATCCGCAGCCCCCTGTCGATTCATCACAGGGGTGCCTGGCGTGCTAGATGATTTCGGTTTTGCTTTTGGTTCTTTTCCAAAAGAACTCCCCCTGGGGCTCCGGCGCGTCCCGCCGGGGTCCCCGGAGAGACTCCAGGCCCGCAAACGACCTCAACGTCCGCAAAAAATTCTCCTAGACCGCTCAAGATAGCCTCCAAGACGATCAAGATGGCCCTCAAGCTCGCCCAAGATGGTCCAAGACGGCCTCCCAGACGGCCCAAGAGGGTCCCAGATACAAGTTCGCCCAAGAAGCCTCCAAGACGGCCCAAGAGGCCCCCAAAAGGTCCTCCAGGAGGCCAAAATCGCTGATTTTCCTGAGGGTTTTAAAGGATTTTGGCACTTGTTTCTTCTCGGCATTCCGACGGCTCAAGACGGTCCAGGAGGCCCTCAAGATCGCCCCAAGATCGTCCACGAGGCCTCAAAGATGGCCCCATGAAGGCCAAAAAGGCCTCCAAGACGGCCCCAAGAGGGCCCGAAGAGGCCTCCAAGACGGCCAAGATGGCGTCGAAGACGGCTCAGATTGACTGAAAATGCCTCCCAGGTGGCCCAAGACGCGACGAAGACGGCCTAAGATGGCCTCAAGATGGCCCAAGACGGCGCAAGAGGCCCCCAGGAGGCCTCCAAGACGGGCCAAGAGCCCTCCAAGAGGTCCTCCAGGTGGGTCCGAAGAGCCCAAATCGTTGATGTCCCTGATGTTTTGGAAGGAGTTTGGCATTTGCTCCTTCTCGGCACTCCGACGGCTCAAGACGACCCAAGAGGCCCCCAAGATCGCCCCAAGATCGCCCACGAGGGCCCAAGGATGGCCCCATGACAGCCCAAGAAGCCCCCAAGAAGCCTCCAAAATGGCCAAGATGGAGTACAAGATGGCTACGATGGCCCCAAGATGCCTCCAAGACGGCCCAAGATGCACCCAATACGGCCTGGGATGACATCAAGATGGCCCAAGAGGCGCTCAAGCGGTATCCATGACGGGCCAAGAGGTCTCCAAGAGGTCCTCCAGGAGGGCCCGAAGAGGTAAAACTCATTGATGTTCCTAAGACTTTTGACGGATTGTGGCATTTGATTATTCTCGGCATTCCGACGGCTCAAGACGGCCCAAAAAGCCTTCAAGCTTGCCCCCAAGATCGCCCACGAGGCCTCCCAGATGGCCCCATGACAGCGCCAAAAGCTCCCAAGGCAGCCCCGAGAATGCCCCAAGACGGCCCAAGAGGCCTCGAAGACGCCTAAGATGGCCTCGAAGAAGGCCCTGAAATGCCCCTAAGAGGGCCCCAAGACGACCCAGGCAGGCCCCCAAGACGGCCTCCGACGGCGTCAGACAAGCCACGAACGCCCTAAGGCCCCCAAGAAGCTCCAAAAGGCCCCGAATGCCCCAAGAGGCGCCCAAGACGCCTCCTCTTTTTCCTCCTCCTCCTCCTCCTCCTCCTCCTCCTCCTCCTCCTCCTCCTCCTCCTCCTCCCTCTCCTCCCCATCCTCATCCTCCTCCTCATCCTCAGCATCATCATCACCAGCATCAGCATCAGCATCAGCATCATCATCATCATAATCATCATCATCATCATCATCATCATCATCATCATCATCATCATCATCATCATCAGAATCATCATCATCATCCTCATCATCCTCATCATCATCATCATCAGAATCAGCATCATCATCATCATCATCAGCATCAGCATCAGCATCATCAGTATCATCATCATCATCATCATCATCATCATCATCATCATCATCATCATCATCATCATCATCATCGTCATCGTCATCGTCATCGTTATCATCATCATCGTCATCATCATCATCCTCATCATCACCATCATCATCTCATTTTTTTTCTGATCCTCCCTCTCCTCCTCTTTTTGATCCCCCACGCGTTCACCGAAGTCTTTCCAAAGCGACCCGGGAAACAACTGGCCAGGGAGGCTCCCAGAAGTTCTCCTGGCGGCTCTAAGAGTTCCCCAAGAGGCTCCCAAGAGGCCTCCTCCTCCTCCTCCTCCTCCTCCTTGTTCCGATTCCTCCTACTCCACTTCCTCCTCCTCCTCCTCCTCCTCCTCCTCCTCCTCCTCCTCCTCCTCCTCCTCCTCCTCCTCCTCCTCTTCCCTCCTCATCTGATGCTCCCCCTCATCCTCCGCCAAATGTTCCCCCGAGAGTTTCCACAGCGTCAGGGGGGACACACAGGCAGATAGCCTGGCAAATATGGGGTCCAACGTTTTGCCACGGAGGCGTTTCCCCCGAGGCTCCCATTAGGTCCTCCAAGATGGCCCAAAGATGCTTCCAAGACGGCCCAAGATGCACCCAAGACGGCCCAATATAGTCTCAAGATGGCTCAAGACGGCCCAAAAGGCCCCCAAGATCCCCCCGAGGCGCCTCCACGAGGTCCTCCAGGAGGGCCCGAAGAGCCCAAAATCGAAGATGGTCCTTCGGTTTTTGAAGGACTTTGGCTTCTGCCCCTTTTCGGCCTTCCGACGACCTTAAGACGGCCCAAGAGGCCCCTAGGATCGACCCAAAATCGCTCACGGGGCCTCCAAGATGGCCCCTATGGCGGTTTTTTACCCCCCCCAAAAAAAAATATCCAGGCGAAGGACCCAACCATATGCAGTTGTGAGTATCGCAATTGTGAGTATCTTCTTCGGTGGCGCTCCCTATGGGGCCACGAACCGCATGAGGGGTGTGCCGAAATGTGGCGGGGTACACAACGCAAAGGAATACGATAGATCTGATTACGAGAGAAAGAACGCGGGTGAGTCAGAGCGCGAGGGAATCTGAGTATGAATGGGTCTGCGCGCGAGTGAATATATTTGCATGAATGCGATCATGGAAACGCCTAGTGTAAGTGTATATGAATGTGAATGGTTCGAGCATGCCTGTCCGAACACACGTGACACTGGGCGTGGCCGCCGCAGGCAGCTTCCGCGGGAACCCCGACGGCAGCGTCCGCACGTCGCGACGCCCATGTCGGCACGCCTCTTGCGAGGATCGCGCCCGCTTTCGGCTCTTCTTTTCCTTCCTCTTTGCCCGCGCACTCCAAAATCCAAGGCTGCGGGCGCAGCGCAGCGCGGAGTCCCCGCGACGCGCGCTGGTCGCCCCGGGCGGGGTCCCAGCGACGCGCGCGGGTCGTCCGCTGCGCGAAGCAGAGAGAGCTGACTAGCTAACTGGCTGGCTGATAGCGGGCAAGTCTCTGACCGCTGGGCAGAGCGACGACGGGCGAACGAGGCGCCGGGCCCCCCGCAGCACGGAGTTCCCGCGACGCGCGCTGGTCGCCCCGAGAGGGTCCCAGCGACGCGCGCGGGTCGTCCGCGGCGCGAGGCCAAACAATTAGTCGGGCAGTCGAGAGAAGGCGCGGCTCGGGGGAGACGCTCCTCAGGTCAGGCCTCGCGGATGAACTCGGTGAAGCCGAGCTCCCTGGCGAGGGCCGTCGCTTCCCTCCTGCACCGCTTCGTGCGCGCCGCAAACTGCTCCAGCTGCTTCCGCAAGCCCTGCGGCGGCCCTGCCAGGAAGAACTCGATGCGCGGCGCCCGCATGAGCAGGAGGTCCTCGTGGCGCGTGGCGCGCGAGAGCAGCACGTAGAGCTCCAGCCACCAGTCGTCGTCCTCCTTCTTGCCGTTCCCTACCTCGTGGCGGCCGCAATCCAGGATCACGCCTGGGCGACGTCGACCGAGGGAGCAGCGCGCCGGGCAGCCGACGGCCCAGGGCGAGAGTCCACAGGACCGAGAGATGGTCTGGCCGCGGACTGCTCGCGCCCCGGAGGTCTGGCCGCCCCCGGAGCGCCGTTCCCCTGCCCCGTCGCCTTCGCGCATGGTGCGCCCCTGGCACGCCACCGTGGTGATGACCCTGCCGTGCGAGAAATGCGGGGGGGGTGCCGAAATGGGTGGGGGTGACGCATGCGGGCGGCGGCACTGAGGCCTTCGGTGGAGCTCCCTATGGAGCCACGAAACGTGTGAGGGGTGTGCCGAAATGGGTGTGGGTGACGCATGCGGCCGCGGGCACTGGGGCCTTCGGTGGAGCTCCCTATGGAGCCTCGAAACGTGTGAGGGGTGTGCCGAAATGGGTGTGGGTGACGCATGCGGCCGCGGGCACTGGGGCCTTCGGTGGAGCTCCCTATGGAGCCACGAAACGTGTGAGGGGTGTGCCGAAATGGGTGTGGGTGACGCATGCGGCCGCGGCCACTGGGGCCTTCGGTGGAGCTCCCTATGGAGCCACGAAACGTGTGAGGGGTGTGCCGAAATGGGTGTGGGTGACGCATGCGGCCGCGGGCACTGGGGCCTTCGGTGGAGCTCCCTATGGAGCCACGAAACGTGTGAGGGGTGTGCCGAAATGGGTGTGGGTGACGCATGCGGCCGCGGGCACTGGGGCCTTCGGTGGAGCTCCCTATGGAGCCACGAAACGTGTGAGGGGTGTGCCGAAATGGGTGTGGGTGACGCATGCGGCCGCGGGCACTGGGGCCTTCGGTGGAGCTCCCTATGGAGCCACGAAACGTGTGAGGGGTGTGCCGAAATGGGTGTGGGTGACGCATGCGGCCGCGGCCACTGGGGCCTTCGGTGGAGCTCCCTATGGAGCCACGAAACGTGTGAGGGGTGTGCCGAAATGGGTGTGGGTGACGCATGCGGCCGCGGCACTGGGGCCTTCGGTGGAGCTCCCTATGGAGCCACGAAACGTGTGAGGGGTGTGCCGAAATGGGTGTGGGTGACGCATGCGGCCGCGGGCACTGGGGCCTTCGGTGGAGCTCCCTATGGAGCCACGAAACGTGTGAGGGGTGTGCCGAAATGGGTGTGGGTGACGCATGCGGCCGCGGGCACTGGGGCCTTCGGTGGAGATGCCCGAATGGAGGGGTGTGAGCCGAAATGGGTGTGGGTGACGCAACTGGGGCCTTCGGTGGAGCTCCCTATGGAGCCACGAAACGTGTGAGGGGTGTGCCGAAATGGGCGTGGGTGACGCATGCGGCCGCGGGCACTGGGGCCTTCGGTGGAGCTCCCTATGGAGCCACGAAACGTGTGAGGGGTGTGCCGAAATGGGCGTGGGTGACGCATGCGGCCGCGGGCACTGGAGCCTTCGGTGGAGCTCCCTATGGAGCCACGAAGCGTTGTCATGGGTGGGTGAAACGCAGGGAGGCGGGAGGAGAGGGGGGAGGAGGGAGGAGGGCGAGGAGGGAGAGGAGGAGAGGAGGAGGAGAAGGACGCGGGGCACCGTCTCTTCAAAACGAGGACCCAACACCACAGGATGGCGGGGAGAGGGGGGGGGGGGAAAAAAAAAAAAATGCAGCGGATCCCGCCAACAGGCTCGTCCCCAGGCCTTCTCGAAGGCCTCCCAGATCTTCAGCTCCTTCACCAACCAGTGCTTACCCACGACGCACTGGCAACTGTGGCTCGGCAGCCAAGGCGTTTCCCGTTTGCGGGTGCTTTCCCGACATGGTCGCCCTTAGAGCTCATGCCCCGCGACGCCAGGGGCCCCGGGCAGGCTGCCCCAAGCCCCGCGCCTCTTCTCGCCGAGCGTGCCCCGCACACCACGCGCACCACGCAAGGACCATGTACTTCGACACGATGCTCCCGCCTCTGCGCATGGCCTCCTGGGTACGTTGCTGCTGACCCCCGTCTGCCGCTGCGGTTGCAGCTGCTGCGGCGGCGGCTGCCACCGCCATGGCCACGCTGGCCCCCAGCGAAATCGCGGAACCCGTAGCTCTCGCCCCTGTTGATCTCCACGGGGCGGCCGGCACTCTGACCCCCGCAGCTTCTTACACGCCCGCTCGGTGGCCGCCCGCCGCCCGCATCGCAGGCGCACCACCCAGCCGCTGACCCGCTGCACCTCGTGCCTCGTGAGCGCAGTACGTGGCTTCACCAGCTTGCGCAGCGGTCGCCCCCGCTCTCGCTTCGGCGCTTCAAGCCATTCCCCTGCCATCTGCTGACGTCACCAGCCTACGCACTCTGCGCGCCTGGTCTTCTATCGCCTGGTGCTTCCCGCAATACGCATCCAGCTCCGCTCCTGCCTGTGCCAACAAGTCTACCTCAGCGCTGCCCTTCGCAATCCTCCTCTCGCTTGCCTCAAGCAGCTCGGCCCTCGCCTTGGACCCGTGCGCCTTCACATGGTAGACCCCGTTGACGTTTGGGTCCCACATCGCTGACATTGTGCCAGATGCTCTCCCGGTCATCCGCACGCGGCCTCTTCCAGCTGAGACACCAGCGCTCGCCCTTCTGCAAGCCGCCCACGATGCCCTCGTGCCCTCGTGGTCCGCGTAGATCCTGCCGATGCCCAACTTATGCTTCAGCGCCTTGTAGAAGGCCCACTCCGCGCGCTTAACCTTCCTGTGCACTGGTAGCGCGCACGGCAATGGCCCCCACATCTGGTACCTCGGCTTGCCATACTCGTCAATCGACATGGCCGCCCAGCCCGTCTGCGCCCATCCACTGCAGCCGAGCATGGACCCGCCGCACACGATGTCACCCTCGAAGTAGTCCCCGCCCCCTTCTAGTGCCAGGTGCATGCGCTGACCCTCGTCGACCCCTACGAAAGTCCAATCCACTTCTGGATCTCGCACAAGCCCTCTCGTCCACAACAGGCTGTCCTCCTGCTGCTCCGCAACCGTCTGCCACTCTGGCTGCCATTGCAGCCTCTGTTCACGCAGCGCTGGGCCCTTGTTGTACCTGTGGCGCGGGGTGCCCACAGCCATGCCGCACGCCATGCAGATGTCCGTCGGCGCGATATCGCACTGGCACAACTTGCTCATCGCCCAGCTCCCGCCCGCGAAAGCCTTCTTCGCTGCGTTCTTAGCGCGCTTCGGAAAGCCCCTCGCCTGCAGCTGCGCAACCGCGGGGGCCGCGAGCGGCGCAGGCCGCAGACTCTCGCACTCCTCTGGCTTGGCCCAGGCCCCCCACACCAGTTGCTGCACATCCTGTCTGAGCATCGCCGCAACATCCACGGGGCAGATCTCGCGCATGTCCATCTCGCGACCGCCCTCCGCGATGACTGCGCGCCATGCTGGCCACGACCACCCCGCGCGCCGCAAAGACATGATGACCGCCCCAGCTGGCCCACGCGCTCTGGCCCACATCGGCCTCATGCCCACCTCCTGCTGCTGCCTCCGCCACGCCTTGAGCATCGTGCTCTCGACGTGGTCCCGCTGATGGCGCCCCCCGTCGCGCTGCGCCGTGCGCCAGACCTCGCGGGCCAAGCGGACGATGGGCGCCTCCGTGGCCTCGTAGGTGGGCCTCTCTCCAGCTAGCGCTAGCTGAAGCGTGAGGCATGTTGCACATCTTCCTCCTGGTAGCGCTCGCCCTGCCTCTCGTCACAGTCGCTGCGGTTGGTGGGCTGGCATGGCTAGACACTTGCAGCCGCGCAGAAGCGACCACTTCAGGCCTCGCTTAAACACCAACGCCGTACCCTTCGCCATCTCACGACCGCCGCCCTTGAGATTGGCCAACCTACGACCCCTGCTCAGCATGCCCTTGCACCTCTTGCCGCTGGCTGACTTCGCCGCCGTGCCGTGCATGACCAGGTCCGCTCCGACGTACGGACACGCTCGCACCACTGGAAGCCCTCTCTTCCCCATGTCCTTCGCTATCGCCTGACGCGCCCACTTGGTGTTCGGCTACCCACCGAGAACTCCAGGCCCAACTTGTCGAAACCATATAGATATATATATATATATATAGATATAAAACAGCAGTGGCGTTGCTGAACCCCTGCACGACGCATTGCTGATGCTGCCGTAGCCTTACGCACAGATCGCCCACATACATGCGCCACTTCACTCGCGGTCTCTCTACCACCAATCCGTCCACCGTAGACTGGATGACCATCTTCTGGAAGCACACCGGGAACTTGCTGCCCGCGATGATGGTCGCCACCGCGCTCGTCTCGCAGGACGCGGAGTCCCCCGCGATCAGCCTCCTCGCCAATGCGAAATACGAGCACGCCACCGCCAACACTCCCGCGTTGAAGTTGAGCTGCTTTCCCGCCCCCCACAGCACGTGCAAGCTAACCTTCTCGAAAGCCTTCACCAAGTCCTGCACGGCTGTGATCATGGCCTCCAACTCCTCACTCTGGTTGTCAGGATCGTCCATCTCGCAACTGGGCAGGGCGCCCCAAGCTGCGTCACCCGCCACCTTGCCATAGCTAGCGCAGCCCCAACTGCGCTGGTTCCTCTTTGCCCACTTGTTCATGTAGACTGCCCGCGTGACTTCCAATACTCGCACGGTTGTCAGCACCAGCCCTATCACCCTGTCGGACGTGAATGTCTCCGGTATGATGAAGAACAACACCGTCGCCATGTGAGTCGGCCAGAGCACCGTGCGCTCCACCTGCCTCAGGAAGTCCAGCAGCTTGCGGTAAGCCTCGTCGCTCGCGCCCTGCAGCATAGAGGGAAGCCACCGATCCACTCCTATCCCCGTGCGTTTCCTGAATGTGCGCGCGACCTCCTTCAGCTGGCCGACGTCGTCCTCCGTGTAGTCGTTTAGCTCTTCCCAGGCCTCCTGCCCCCACGGCCTCGGCGCTTCCTGCAGCGCCTCGTTAACCCTCCAGACGACCGTCCACTCCTCCAACGTGAACTCCGCCGTCTTCATGGGGTCCGTCGCCTTCTCCGCGGCGTCCGCTCGCCCGGGCCCCAAGACTACCGCCGCCTTGCTCAGCATGCGTAGCCCTCCTGTAGTTCCTGCCGCCGCGATCTCCAGCTTGTCGGCCCACTTTGCCGCCCTGTCCCTCGTGAGCTGCTTGTCTACCTCCTTCATCCTGCGCTCTGCCTCCTGCGCCCAGCTTTGGAGCATCGCCTCCTGGCGTTCGCCCCTCAGCTGGCCCGCGGCGATCAGGTCGCACCTGGCCTGCAATGTGCCCTGATCCCCCAGGCCGATGTGCTTCATGCGTTTGGGCCTCGTCCTGAATAGTTTCTCCAGCTCCGCGGTCTCACGCCTTCGATTCTGGATTTGCACATACTCCTTCTCGTTGCGGCACCTCTGGTGCGCCCCCTGCAGGCCTTGCGTTGACCTCGTAATCTATCTCCACCATGTTGCTGCCCTCGCCGCTGGTTGCACGTTATCGTATCCGAAGTTCAGCGGCTTCACGCGCCACTTCGGCTCTTCTGTCCTTCCAGCGCGCGGATCGCTCTGGCCCCAGCGCATGCCACGCACCTGAAACGCCTCCTTCTCGAGCACGCGCATGTACTTGGCCCGCTCCTGGCCCGCCTCCTCCTGCGCGCGGAACTGCTTCACATCCTCGTATCGCGGCGGCGCTGGCGCGCACCCACTCTGCGCGTCAGGCAGCGCCTGTGGCTTCTCCAGCACTCTGACCATTCGCTCGACCACCTTCAGCTCGATCGCGACCCCCACGGGCTTGTGCGGCGCAGCCGGCCACTCCTTCTGAACAACGATGTCCTGGACCTGCGCCGCCACGGAGCCCGCCGCCAGGAAGCAGTCGATCTCTCTGCTAACGCGCGCCGACACGTACCACACTCTGCATTGGCCGTAACCACCGTCGCCTTGGCCGCCTTCACACTCTCGACCTCTGCCACCACTTTTGACGCCACTTGGAAGTCGCCCCCGATGATCCACGGCGCACCTACGCCCTGCAGCTCCTCAATCACCTTCGCGGTAAGCTGCGCGCTCCGATCTGTCATGCCCTCCGCCGTCCACAGGCGCACTGCGGCGAACACAACTCCTTTGCCGATTGCCAGCCACGCCGCGGCAGCCCTGCCTGGGCCACTCCTCGGCGAGATGCCCCAGCGGTCCTTGCCGCAGAGGTACGTCATCCCAACGCACTTCGGCACATTGCCACCCCAGCTAAAGTACCTGCCTCACCATGGGGCCCTGTTGTAGCCACCGCCGCTGCACCGCCCATCCAGCAACCCCGGGCCCTCATGCTCCGCGGGACTGCCGCCGTCTTCTCAGCAGTTGGGTGATGCTCCTGCACTGCATAGCAGTGCAAACCCTGTATATCCTCCGTGATAATGCCCTTCATCGTGCCCCAGCCCGAACCGTTGTACGTCCACTGCGTGACAACGCCGTGCTTGGGCTTCCGTTTCCTCTTGTCAGAATCGCTTCTGCTTCTTGGCAACGTGCTCGGCCAGGCTGGCGCATACCTCCTGCCAACGCTCACGCTGCTCTGGAATAGCATATTCAGGTTCCCCTCCTGCGTGGAGCCACTCCTGTTCTTCAGCTGCAAGTACAGGTCCTTCATCTGGTGCTGATGCTGCTGCTGCTGGCACGGCTGGTGCTGCGCGCTGACCTGCCCCAGCCCGGAGGAGGTCACCGCCATCACCTGCAGCACCCATGTCCACGTCCACTTGCTTGGCGTTGGCCATGACCTTACCCAGCATCTTGAAGACGCTCTCGTACTCCTGCTGCGTAACTCCGCTGCCGTCGACCGCCGCTTCGAACTGTTTCCGCACTGCCGTGGGGAACCCTGGCGATTCCCGTGCCCCAAAGTCCTGCACCTTGAGCCCCTGCTGACCTGGCGATCTGCAGCTGCTGCTTCTTCTGGTCGTGCCTTGCGCGCGACTCCTCCAGCTTTTGCTTGTAACAGCTAACGTCCTAGGCGCTAGCCTCCAGTTCCTTCTCCAGCTTACCCCTGGCGTGCATGGCGTGGGCGAGCTGCACCAAGGGAGGTGTGCTGTTATCCTTCTCGTTGCGCGCCGCCTGGTACTTGGCGTGGGCCGCCTCGTACTCCTCCGATTCAGCGCCCCAGTCCTGCTTGCACGTCTGCGCCCACTTGAAGAGCCTCGCCAGGTCGACCGATGGCTCCTCCTCTGCAGGCACCTGCTCCCCGCCCTTGTTGTGCTCGGGCTCTTTGAGCTGTTCGCGCAAGGCATCCAATTTCTTCTGCATCGCTGCCTCCCGTTCAGACGGACCCAGCAGCACGTCCTTGTATGTCTGTTGACGCCGTGGTGCTGTGGCCCCGCAGCCCCGACAGCACTTCCGCGTCGCGTAGTTGTCCGCCGTCCCGCAGCTGCAGGACTACATGCCTTGTTCCGCTGTGCCCAGCGCGCCAGGGAGGCCCCCAGCTGCCATGACGCGCCCGACTGCCGTGCGGTAAACCGCACTGCCTGCCGCGGGCCAGCGGTATCCCCTGGACCACAGGGGCAGAGGCCCCTGGTGTTGGTCATCTTGAGCCAAAATGGCTACGGCAGACGGCCCCACGACGGCCCAAGAAGCCCCCAAGAAGGCCCCAAGAGGGCCCCAAGACGGCCCAAGAGGCCTCCAAGACGCCCAAGATGGCCTCCAAGACGGACCCGAAGCGCCCCAAGAGGGCCCCAAGCCGGCTCAGAGAGGCCCCCAAGACGGTTCCCGACGGCGTCCGACGGGCCAGGAACGCCATACGACGACCAAAGAAGCCCCCGAGAAGCCCCAAAAGGGCCCCAAGAGGCCTTCAACAGGCCCTAAGAAAGCCCAAGATAACCCCAACATGGCCTCCAAGACGGTCCCAAGATGGTCCAATCGAGCCCAACGGTGCCTCAAGAGGCTCCGAAGAGCCATCATACCCCTTCTCCTTGTTCCTCCTTCTCCTCCTCCTCACCTTCTTGCCCCCCGCGTTCCCCGAAACCTTTCCAAACCGACTCGGGGAACACATGGTCCTATAGCTTGGCCAAGCTCTAGCCCAGCTGTCAGACACATAGGCGCTTCCACAAGGGCAGGAGGCGGCGGTGATTCGCCGTAGGCGTCTTCGATCTGCCGCCCCCTGTTGGCTTGCCACAGGGGTGCCCAGCGTGCTAGAACATTTCGATTTGGGTTTTGGTTATTTTGCACAAGAACTCCCCCCGGGGCTTCGGCCGAACCCGCCGGGGTCCAAGAAAGGCCCCGCAACCACCTCAACGTCCGCAAAAAATTCTCCAAGACGGCTCAAGATGGCCTCTAAGATGGTCATGTTGGCCCGAGACGGCCTCCAAGATGGCCCAAGATGGCCTCCAAGTCCGCCCAAGATGGTCCAAGATGGCTCCAAGACGGCCCGAGAGAGTCCAAGATGCCTTCAAGTTCGTCCATGCAGCCTCCAAGACGGCCCAAAATGGTTCCAAGAGATGGCCCAAGACTGCCCAAGAGGGCCCCAAGAGGCCTCCAGGACGTCCTCCAGGAGTGCCCGAAAGGGAAAAAAATACGCTACCGAGGAACCCCACATACTTAATTTAAATATTATGTGTTTGCTTAAGTTTATAATATATGCGCAATTCTGCGTTCTGAGCCCTCGTCGCGAATGTTCCCCTATGTGTCATGCAACGCCATATTGCTTGAACCTCCTCCCTTCCTAGCCTTCTATCCTCCATCGAAGACAGATTCGAGCCAGCCAGCGGCCGCGGTGAGGGACCACGCCCTGCGCACCCCGTCTGGCGTCGAGAAAGCGCCACGCTTGCTATGCTCTGGACGACCGGAGCGCATGCCGGCCGCGGTGAGGGACTACCCCCTGCGCACCCCCTGTGGTGTAAAGCAAATGCCACGCCCGCTATGCCCTGGACGACCGTCGCGCATAGCGGCCGCGGTGAGGGACCACCCCCTGCGCACCCCGTCTGGCGTCGAGAAAGCGCCACGCTTGCCATGCCCTGGACGACCGTCGCGCATAGCGGCCGCGGTGAGGGACCACCCCATGCGCACCCTCTATGGTGTCGAGAAAGTGCCACGCTTGCTATGCCCTGGACGACGACCGTCGTGCATAGCGGCCGCGCTGAGGGACCACCCCCTGCGCACCCTCTTATGGTGTCGAGAAAATGCCACGCCTGCTATGCCCTGGACGACCGTCGTGCATAGCGGCCGCGCTGAGGGACCACCCCCTGCGCACCCCCTATGGTGTCGAGAAAGTGCCACGCTTGCTATGCTCTGGACGACCGGAGCGCATGCCGGCCGCGGTGAGGGACTACCCCCTGCGCACCCCCTGTGGTGTAAAGCAAATGCCACGCCCGCTATGCCCTGGACGACCGTCGCGCATAGCGGCAGCGGTGAGGGACCACCCCCTGCGCACCCCCTATGATGTCGAGAAAATGCCACGCGACAACCTGGACGACCGTCGTGCATAGCGGCCGCGGTGAGGGACCACCCCCTGCGCACCCCCTATGGTGTCGAGAAAATGCAACGCCTGCTCTGCCCTGGACGACCGTCGTGCATAGCGGCCGCGCTGAGGGACCACCCCCTGCGCACCCCCTATGGTGTCGAGAAAATGCCACGCCTGCTCTGCCCTGGACAACCGTCGTGCATAGCGGCCGCGCTGAGGGACCACCCCCTGCGCACCCTCTATGGTGTCGAGAAAGTGCCACGCCTGCTATGCCCTGGACGACCGTCGTGCATAGCGGCCGCGCTGAGGGACCACCCCTGCGCACCCCCTATGGTGTCGAGAAAATGCCACGCCTGCTCTGCCCTGGACAACCGTCGTGCATAGCGGCCGCGCTGAGGGACCACCCCCTGCGCACCCTCTATGGTGTCGAGAAAGTGCCACGCTTGCTATGCCCTGGACGACCGTCGTGCATAGCGGCCGCGCTGAGGGACCACCCCCTGCGCACCCCCTATGGTGTCGAGAAAATGCCACGCCTGCTATGCCCTGGACGACCGTCGTGTATAGCGGCCGCGCTGAGGGACCACCCCCTGCGCACCCCCTATGGTGTCGAGAAAATGCCACGCCTGCTATGCCCTGGACGACCGTCGTGTATAGCGGCCGCGCTTGAGGGACCACCCCTGCGCACCCCCTATGCGAGAAAATGCCACGCCTGCTATGCCCTGGACGACCGTCGTGTATAGCGGCCGCGCTGAGGGACCACCCCCTGCGCACCCCCTATGGTGTCGAGAAAATGCCACGCCTGCTATGCCCTGGACGACCGTCGTGTATAGCGGCCGCGCTGAGGGACCACCCCCTGCGCACCCCCATGGTGTCGAGAAAGTGCCACGCCTGCTATGCCCTGGACGACCGTCGTGTATAGCGGCCGCGCTGAGGGACCACCCCCTGCGCCACCCTGCTATGGCGTCGAGGTGTCGAGAAAATGCCACGCCTGCTATGCCCCCTGCGCAGAAAATGCCACGCCTGCTATGCCCCCTGCGCACCCCCTATGGTGTCGAGAAAATGCCACGCCTGCTATGCCATGGACGACCGTCGTGTATAGCGGCCGCGCTGAGGGACCACCCCCTGCGCACCCCCTATGGTGTCGATAAAATGCCACGCCTGCTATGCCCTGGACGACCGTCGTGCATAGCGGCCGCGCCTGAGGGACCACCCCCTGCGCACCCCCACGCCTGCTATGCCCTGGACGACCGTCGTGTATAGCGGCCGCGCTGAGGGACCACCCCCTGCGCACCCCCTATGGTGTCGAGAAAATGCCACGCCTGCTATGCCCTGCTGAGCTGAGCTGAGCTGTGCTGTGCGGTGCTGTGCTGAGCTGAGCTGAGCTGTGCTGAGCTATGCTGAGCAGTGCTGTGCTGTCCTGTGCTGTGCTGTGATGTGCTGTGCTGTGCTGTGCTGCGCTGTGCGAGAAGGGGAAGAGGGAGGTGAGGTGAGGGAGCGCGGGTGCGACGAGGCATGGAAGAAAACCAGAACCCCACTAAGCATGTGGGGAATCATTGTTTCTCCCTAGATGTTTGAAGGATGTTGCCATTTTCTGTTTTTCAGCTCTCCGACGGCCCAAGACGGCCCAAGATGCCCCCAACATCGTCCCAAGAGCGCCCAAGAGGCCTCAAATATGGCCCCATGACAGGCCAAGAGGGCCCTAACAAGACCCCAAGACGGCCCAAGATGGCCCCGAAGACGCCCAAGATGGCCTCCAAAACTGCCAAGATGGCCTCCAAGATGCCTCCAAGACGGCGAAGAAAGCCTCCAAGACGGCGAAGATGGCCCCAAGATGCACCCAAGACGGCCCCAGATGGCCTCAAGATGGCCTTAGACTACCCAAAAGGCCCGCAAGAGGCCTCCAAGACGGCCCAAGACCCCTCCAAGACGTCCTCCAGGAAGGCCCGAAAGCTCGGAAACCATCTGGTCCGATAGCTCGCCCGACTCCGAGTTCCCCGAAAGCTTTTGAAATTCACTCGGGGAACGCGTGGCCCGATAACTTGGCCAAGCTCAAACCCAACTTTCGGCCACGCAAACGCTTCCAAAAAGGCAGGGGGCGGCGGCCCCCTGTTGGCTTGCCCCAGGGGTGCCCGGCGTGCTAGAACATTTCGATTTTGGTGTTGGTTCTTTTCCAAAAGAACTCCCCCCGGGGCTTCGGCCGAACCCGCCGGGGTCCAAGAAAGGCCCCGCAACCACCTCAACGTCCGCAACAAATTCTCCAAGACGGCTCAAGATGGCCTCTAAGATGGCCTCCAAGTCCGCCCAAGATGGTCCAAGATGGCTCCAAGACGGCCCGAGAGAGTCCAAGATGCCTTCAAGTTCGTCCATGAAGACTCCAAGACGGCCCAAGATGACTCCAAGAGATGGCCCAAGACTGCCCAAGAGGGCCCCAAGAGGCCTCCAAGACGTCCTCCAGGAGGGCCCGAAGAGGCCAACATCATTGATGGTCCTTCGGTTTTTACGGATTTGGGCATTTCTTCTTTTCAGCTCTCCGACGGCCCAAGAGGCCCCCAACATCGCCCCAAGAGCGCCCAAGAGGCCTCCAAGATGGCCCCATGACAGGCCAAGAGGGCCCCAAGAGGGCCCCAACAAGACCCCAAGACGGCCAAAGAAGCCCCCAAGACGCTCAAGATGGTCTCCAAGACGGCCAAGATGGCCTCCAAGATGCCTCTAAGACGGCCAAGAAAGCCTCCAAGACGGCGAAGATGGCCCCAAGATGCACCCAAGACGGCCTCAGATGGCCTCAAGATGGCCTTAGACTGCCCAAAAGGCCAGCATGAGGCCTCCAAGACGGTCCAAGACCCCTCCAAGAAGTCCTCGAGGAGGCCCGAAAGCTCGGAAACCTTCTGGTCCGATAGCTCGCCCGACTGCAAGCAGAGCCAAACATCTAGACAGAAACGTGGGCAGTCAGAGATGCACGTGTAGCACCTGGATGGCGAAGCGCCAGAGAGAAAAATCCGCCGCCACCCGCTTGGCGGGGGTGACAAGGCGTGTGAGACATGTGGCTGCCCCCTCCCTCGTTCCCTCTCCCCGAGTGCTCCCAGAGGACCGCCGAAGGGGCAACAAGAGGCAAAGATCTCAATCCCCATGAGAAAACGCAGAAGTGCAGCATACTCGCCTTGCTCGTCTTGACAGCGTCCAAGGCGGCCCGAGGGGTCCCCAGAATCGTCCCAGGACGGCCCAGAAGGCCCCCTGAGAAGGCTCTAAGAAGTTTCCAAAGGGCCCCACGACGGCCACAGGGGCTCCCAAGACCGCCCGAGAGAGCGACAACAAGGCCCTAAGTGGGGCCCAAGAGAGAACACGAAGTATCGTCTCGGGCCTTTTCCCAAGATGACTTCAAGAGACCCTCAGAGGCCCCAGTGGCGCCCCCAAGCGGCCCCAAGAAGCCTCCACGAGGATCCCAAGAAGCCCCTGAGAGGCTCTCAAGAAGCCCCGAAAAGCCTCCCAGGTGCCCAAAAGAGCCTCCCAAGAAGCCCAATATGGGGGTCGGAAGAGCAACACAAGCCACTTGAATAGGAGGGATGTGCGTCGAATACCGAAACTGCCTGGTGTGCATACACAAAGGAGTAGCACAAAGAGAAACATAAGCCGTGCGTACACAACACTACCGAGGCAAAGACGAGCACGGCCTCTGCACGTTGTTGGGCGCACCCGTTGCGGCGTAGACAGGCGAACTGTTGGCGGTGCCCTCTCGGGCCGAGTCCTTTGGGGAGGCACTCTCTGGGGGTATTGAGTTCTCATCTTTCCCGTCCTCCTCATCCCATCTCCCCTCCTTCTGTCCGGTTTACGTTGCTTGATGGGGTGGGACTCGAAACCTACTCCTACCCCTTCCCCATGCCCTATCCCTCACCTGCCATCCCCCCATCCTGCCTGCACCATCCTATTACACATGTCCCTCCACATCACGTCGTTTCCCCTTTCTTCTCCTCCCCTCCCCAGCCCCCACTCCGACCCAGTCCCTTCCCTCCCTCCTCCTATCCCCGTGTCCTCCTCTAGCCCTTGCTCCATCAAGTCTCATCGACCACAAACCCCCGTCGTCGTTCCCCCCAAGCTCCTCCTAAATCCCTCCAGCTTCCCCTCCCATCCCCTTAACCTCCCCATACCTGAAGCCCCCCCCCCCTCCCTCCCGCTCCCCCTCCATCCCGCCCTTTCCCCTTTCCTCGGGTACCTTCCTTGCCAACCCCTCCCGATCCTTCCCTACACCCACCCACGCTCCCCTCCCCCCGTCCCCATACCCTCCCATGTTCGCCTCCCCGCCAGGTCCTGCCACAAGGAGGACGCGATGGAGCCACGGAGGCTCATGGCGCCTGGCGGCCCCGCAAGCCCCTCCCAGGAACTCGCAAGGCAGAAAAAAACGCCAGACCTCGAGCCAAACAGCTGCAACCCAGCCACCGGGATCGTTCCTCCTCCTCCTCCTCCTCTTCCTCCTCCTTCTCCTCCTCATCCTCCTTCTCCTCCTGCTCCTCCTCCTCCTCCTCCTCCTCCTCCTCCTCCAGCTCCTTGTCCTCCTCTTCCTCCTCCTCCGTGTCCTACTCCTCCCCATTCCTCATATTCCTCCTCCTCCTCTTCCTCCTCCTCCTGCTCCTCCTCTTCATAATCCAAATCATGATAGTCATGATACGCATCACCATCACCATCACCATCACCATCAACATCATCATCTGCATCCCCAACAGCATCATCATCACCCCATCATCATCAAAACCATTAGCATCGCCATCGCCACCATTATCACCATCATCAGCATCAGCATCGTCAGCATCACCATCACCATAATCATCATAATCGTCATGATCAACAACATCATCATTAGCATTAACAGCATCACCTTCATCATCAGCAGCAGCATGATCATGATGATCATCACCTACATCAGCAGCAACAGCGCCAGCATCATCAACATCATCAGCAGCACCAGCATCACCATCACCAGCAGCAGCAGCATCAACAACAGCGCCAACACCAGCATCAGCATCATCACCACCACCATCAGCATCACCATCATCAGCAGCAGCTTCACCCGCAGCATCAGCATCGTAGTCTTCGTTCCGCATCCTCCTCATCCTCCCCGTCATCATCATCATCACCATCATCATGATGGGTGGAAATACTGCGAACATGTGGGACGCTTGCGAAACGCCAGGTACGATGCGATGACACGCTCCACTGGACTGACGAAGGATCGGTTTGCCCTCCTGTGGCTCATGATCCGCCACCGTGCTTCGAGGCACGATGTGGAGTGTTTCCAGAGTTTCTAGATCTCTCGGATATTCCGTGTTGTACTAGTGTGGTTAGGGGCAGGAAATCCAAAATCTCAAATTTCCTGGGCGCTCTCCCGCGTTCCCGGGCTCGACCGCGTAACTTTCCCAGATTCCAGAAGGCCCCAAGACGGGCCAAGTGGACCCCAAGACCCAAGAGGGCCCAAGAAGCCTCGAAATCGCCCCAAGATTGCTCCAAGACGCCTAAGATGGCCCCAAGATGACGCAAGAGGCCGCCAAGACGTCCCAGGAGGTCTCCAAGAAGACCCCCGAAAAGATCCCAGGAGGCCCGAATCATTGATGTTCCAAGGATTTTCGTATTCTCGCCTGTTCGGGCTTTCGACGCTCCGAAGGCGGCCCAAGAGGCCCCCAAGATCGCCCCAAGACGGCCCAAGAGGCCCCCAACAAACGCCCCCTGACGGTCCAAGACAGCCCCAAGACGGCCCAAAAGAGGCCCCCAAGAGCCCGTTTCTTTATTGTTTGGGGCATGACGGGCGTCATGGCCCCCACTCCCCCCCCCGCCCTATGACGTAACGCTCCCCCCCCAGTGCGCTCCGGGCACTGCCGCCGTGCATTTTGGGATCCGCGTAGGCGTCCGCGTAGCACTGCGCACGGGAATCTGGTCCGCAGTCGTCGTCGTCGTCGTCGTCGTCGTCGTCGTCGTCGTCGTCGTCGTCGTCGTCGTCGTCGTCGTCGTCGTCGTCGTCGTCGTCGTCTCGTCGGCTTGTCGCTCGTCGCTCATAGTCGTCGTGCGCGCGGACGCGACTGAAGCCTTTTTTTATTCGGGGCCGATGACGGCAATCATCTAGGGGGGGTGGAGGGGGTCGATGTCGTCACGTTTCGCGCCAGCGGCGTCTGGGAATGCCCAGGAATGACGGAGGACGGGTAGCGCCAGCATGTAGGTGGCGATTTGCACCACAACGCCTGTGTACACCACAGTGCCTGCGTGCACCACAACGCCTGTGTACACCACACCGCCTATGTACACCACAGCAGCCGCGTGCAACACAGCGTCAATTTGTGCTACCGTGCCTGCGAGCGTCCTGGCCCAAATTCGTGCTGCCGCCCTGTCGCGCAGCCTCTGTTTTTCTCCGTCGTGGCCACCTCCGAGAACCCTGGGGGGGGAGGTTGGCCGCTCACCGACGGCCGAGGCGACGCTTGCGTCTGTTTCAGTCTTCTGTGGCGGCCCTAGCGCTCTGACTGCGCGGCCGCTCCCAGCCAGTGCCTTATCCTCCTCCTCCTTACCCCCTGTCGTGTGGGTTGGCGCTACAGCGCACGTGCGCATTTCAGCGCGCACCGCAGAATGGTCTAATGAATCCGTCCACTTGCTTCTCGGACGGCCAATTTAGCTGGAGCCTCCTGGACGCAAATGGGAGGAGTCAGGGTGATGCGGGCGGACTCGCGAGGACTCGTAGAATCCAGCGGCGCTCAGTTGTCCCTAATGATTAGTTACTATTGTCTTCTGTGGAATCCACATGCGATCCTATTTGTCATACGGATTCGTTATAACATTCAATATACAACAGTGGTGTTGTGTTGCACACGGTTGCTGTGGTGCGCACAGGCGTTGTGGTGAACACAGGCACTGCAATGCACGCAGGCATTGTGGTGTACACTGGTGCTGTGTTGCGCACGGCTGATGTGGTGTTCGCAAGCGCTGTGTGCACAAGAGCTGTTGCCCAAACGGCCCCCCAAAACGGGGGGGCTCCGACCCCAAGGACCCAGCCGTGGGCCCCTGGAGGCCCAAGGCGCAACCAGACGGCCTCGGGGTCGTCCACTCGAAGGGGTCGCGGCTGTCGAATGACACGTCCATTCGGACGGCCCTCGTCAGCAGGGTGACGCCTCTCAAGAAATAATTTACGTTTGCGAGTCGCCCGCTCAGACATGAGGTCAACTCGAGGCGGGGGCGCGCAATCAATTAGTAGGTGGCCAGCTAAGCCTGTAGTAAAGAAACCACACCGTATGCATAAAACCACCTCCCCTGGGGACACCCAACACCTGTGCCCCCTAGCCGATTCAGGCGGGACGATGCCGCTGGTTGGCATGGGGGCTACAGGCACTGTGGTGGCGGACAGGGCGGGGCGGGGGTTGCGCGGGGCCACCTTCTGCCGCTTGGATGGCATGAAGGCGGGCCCGTCACTATCTCTTCCCTCGGCTCGCTGGGTCGCCCGCTCCTGCTGATCCTGGGCAGGCGAGCGGATCAACACCACAGGGTCAAAGGTCACACGTCTGCGGACACGGCGGCCATCACCCGACGAATCCGAACTAAACGACCGACGACCAGTCGCACGAGAAAGGTCCGACACGTCAACGTCAACGAAAGCAGGAGAGGCAGCAGCAGGTGTGCCACTGTCCCCTCCTGGAATCCCTCCCTCCTGATGCTGGGTACGCCCCTCGGCGGGAGGATCCACGATCAGTTCGCCTTCAGCCCGAGGGCTGGTGGGGAGCTGGCCATGCCCACTCCCCCCAGAGGCCACAGACACACGGGTACTCCCAGCATGCGAGGGCGGCGAGTCCAGGAGTTCGGACGCACCCTCGCCCATCCGCAGACGAGCAGAGTAGGAGAGAGAGGAGAGACGGTCGACTCTCTTGGGTGTCTTGGCCCCTGTCCTGCAGTAAACACACCTAAAAATCAGCCGATGTGGGACACGCTCCATGACATGCCGCAGGTGTGCTGGCACGTCGGTCTCAGGTTCGGGCTGGGTTGACTGTGCACGCCGTGAGGCGCGGCTCTTGCGGGGGAGGGTGGGAACCCTGCCCGCCTCATCAAAAACAGAAAACGCCTGAACCATCCACTGACGCCAGATGTTATAGTTACGGAAAGCCACTGCCATAGCCCTGCGTGAGGCGGAGGAAGCACAATGAAGATCGCGCCCACAAGTGGCAGCCGCGTCGGCCCATCGGTTACCTCGCGCTGTCTCGCTCCGCCCCCGCTGGTGCCCACGGCACAACTCGAATTCAACAACCTCCCCGAGGCCTCCAAGATCCACGATCTTGCCCCAGAGGGCCTCCCACAAATCACGATTGTTCCGTCTAGCCGCCAGGCACCATGTGGGCCCTTTGGCGACACGTACGCGCTCCTTCTACCTGTCCTATGCACGCAGGCATCGTGGTGTACACCAGCGCTGCGTTGCACGCGGATGCTGTGGTGTAGACACGCGCTGTGGCGTGCACAGGCGCTGCGGTGCACGCAGGCATTGTGGTGTACACAGGCGCTGTGTTGCACATGGTAGCTGCGGTGTGCACATGTACACTGGCGCTGTAGTGTACGCAAGCACTGTGGTGTACACAGGCGCTGCGTTGCACACGGTTGTTGCGGTGTACGCAGGCGCTGTGATATACACACGCGCGCTGTGGTGCACGCGAGCGTTGTGGTGTAAACAGGCGCAGTGGGGCATATTGCCACCTACATGCTGCTCGCGTCGTCGTCGTCGTCGTCGCTCGTCGCTCGTCGTTCGTCGCGTCGCGCGCGCGGGCGCGGCTGCGGTGCCAGAGCCACACGGCGGGGGGGGGGGGCGTTACGTCATACCCCCCCCTCGCCCCCGCCCACCCCGGGGAGCATGAACCGAACCTTCAAGCCCTTGGCACCACGATGGCCCCCGAGACCGCCAGCCGGTCCCCAACAGGCCCCCCACGAGCTCCAGGAGGCCCCCAGGAAGCTCCAAAATCAGGCCCCAAATGGCCCCCAAGAGACCCCCGAGAGGGCCCCAGGACACCCCAAGGCCGACTCCAAGAGGCTCCCCAGGGGCCTCCCAAGAGATCCCGTCAGGCATCCCAGAGGCCTCTGACCTGCAACCCACGCTCGGTGGCGGAATGGGCCGAAGGCCGCTAGACGTGACGATGCGGCGCCCTTCAAGGCGCACTGAGGATGCCACGAGGCAACATAATCAGCACTCGGATAGGAAGTCGACAACATAATTGATTGACTCTTCAAATACTTGTTTCGCCGACCCCTTTAAAACAAACACGTAGAATGTTCGCAAGTGTAAGCACAGTCTACGTGTTTGGTCGTAGATTCGGTGAACTAGCTGGGGCGAATCAGGATGCAGTCGACCTCCTACTCGAAGTATGAGGGAGTGCTATGTGGGAAAGAAGATAGAAAGGGTAAGTAGGTGCGGAGGCGAAAGGAGCAAGGAGCAGACGCGTGGAGAGAGGAGCGAGCACAAACCGAAACAGGAGAGAAAATGGAGCGAGAGAGCAAAGGGGCAGAACCAGGCAGGAACAGAAGCGGCAGCAGCAGCAGCTGGACGGAGAGAAGGGGCTGCAGCACAGCAACAAAGGCGGCTCTCGAAGCCTATTCCCATGGTACTTGATCGACTCCAGGGCGGGCCGCGCGATGTGCGCGCCGCCCTCCATGTCATCGTACTCCACCTCGCCAGGTTGCAGAGTAGGGAGGGGGAAGACAAGGTGTTTATGCTACTCTGATGATTCTGCATGCAACGTCAGTGATCCTGGTCATAACGACGACGGTGGGGGAGCTCACGAGGATGAGATGCCGGGGAGACAGGAAAGGAGAACGAGGAGTGCATACGACCATGTGCTCGCAGATCCTGTCCCTCTCACTTGGACTCATTCGCATGGTCGCTTTATTTTGCCAGTGGCTCAGACTGCTTGAGGATTCGAACGAAGCGCGGGCAAGCTAGGCTGGCTAGTGCGACACAGATCTGCTCAAGGGACCATTTAAACGAGGCATTGGGCTGGCGTGGGCCGAAAGAAGTGCCTTGAGCGAGAAGGCGACAGACATTAGCAATCATTCTCGTGCATCACTTACATGATCGCTTTATTTTGCTAGTGGCTCAGACTGCTTGAGGAGTCGAATGAAGCACGGGCAAGCTAGGCTGGCTAGTGCGACACAGATCTGCCATACTTCAACTTGAAATAAAATCCATCACTCAAGCATTGCGCTGGGGCTTAACCCCGCATTCGTTTCCATCTTTCGGTGGCCTGCTGTGCTATACACGATCTGTGCAGCGTGTCGGCCAGGAGTGCGCAATGGACGGGGGGATAGGCGTTTTTGAGACGGGTGAAAAAAAACACCCGCAGAAAGACAACCGGAGAGCTCCAGGTGGGGCTTGCCGGTAAAAGAGCAAATTCCTCTGCCTTTGCACACTAACTTATCAAGGCCACGGTGCGGGCTGCACATCCAGAACCTTATCCGAGTGCGAGCACGAAAGGGGCGACCACAAGCACAGTAATCGACAACTCTATCACAGACATCGGGAAGGTTAGCAAAGGAACGGCGGTCGGGCCGAAGCCACAGGAAACTTTGCCAAGGGTTCTCCTCGCCGCCAGGGATATTCAATCTATAGCAGAGACGCTGAATACGCTGTGAGACCCACCCCACCTTGTTAGAGACGCGGAGGCTCTCGAGGTCTTTACCCGTGAGGCCCGGGATCCCAAGAGGAAACGCGGGGCTCCGGAGAACCGAGGGCATGCTGCTGGACAGGGGGGCCCGACGGGCCCTCGAGTAGCCGTTGCAGGGCGCCCCCAGGAAAACGAGTTTGACTAAACAAGACGTCAGCCACCCTTGGAGGATCCCCCAGACCCCCGGGCGAGTCAAATCAAAATGGCTTCCGTGTTGGATGTCCCATTCTACCACAGCTTCGCCTCTCTGCCTCAGATGTTTGCTCGGGGCTCCACATCCTGAAAAGACTTCGACGCACACCCTTTTTTGATGGGGGGGGGCGCTCCGAAATGCAGCTCCAAGAACCTGTTGAAGACGCCCACGAAGTCCCTGCTTGCTGCTCGGAGGGTTTTGCGCAGCAGGTCGCTGAGCTCGCGTAGTTCCAGCAGCAGGCGTCCGTGCTTCTCGTAGCGCAGCACGGACTTGAACGCCTTCCACCCTCCTCGCTGCAGCACGGTGCCTGAGTCTCTGTCGCCCGTGCTCCGGTCGTGGCTGGCCCCTCCATGCTGGAGGGGGCAAGGGGTGGCCTTGCGTAAGCACACGCTCCGAGCAAGGGTCGTGTTCTGGAAGTCCTTCACCCGTTGGTTGTAGCCCAAGACCAGGAAGGCGTGGACGGGTTCCCGAAGGGCTCGCACAAGGAAGATCGGGTTCACCACCAACTGTTGCCTGGGCAGGTCGAGCCGAACTGAAAGGTCGTACTCGCGGGTCTTGGTTGGCATCTCGTACACTGAGGCCCGCACCGCGACCGTCAAGAAGATCGGTACACCTCCTTCCCTTGGCAGCGGCAGGACCACCTGCCTTGCTCGCAAATCCAGCACTCTTGACGGGCGCATGTAGGTCACGAACCCGGCGAGAACGGCCAAGCCACAGAGTGGCTTCCCCGCCCGGCACCGCCCGCAGGCCACCGCCAGCACCACCAAGAACGGGACGGGCGGTCTGGGTTTGGACGGGCCCAGGACGTTCCAGCCCTTCAGCGCCTGGCGCGCCAGGGGGGGGACCTCGCGGATCCCGCCCTGGCGGGGGGCGGGCAACGCCCAGCGAAGCGCCGGGCCCAGCCGCTGAGAAGCCGCCTTGAGGACCCCGCGGTCGTAGATCGACTTGGCGCACTCTCCCAGCGTCTCGCCCCACGTGAGGTGCGCCCAGTCCAGGAGGAAGGCCATGTTCAGCCAGCATACCAAGCCGAGGATCATTCCGAGGTAGGGCACCTGCGTGCGAGTCCTGCACTTGGCCGAAGCACGCCGGGTCTGGCGCGGGCGCAGCTGGCGCCTCTTCTGGATGAAGTCGCTCTCCGAGCGACTGAGGCCAAGCTTTGCGTGCCGCCCAGCCAAGTCTGGCCTGCTCTCGGGCTCGCCCAGCACCGACAACGCGGCCTGCCTCGGCCTGCCCCGGCATCGGTTGCCCGGGTGGCAAGGCAAGCGGCTCCTGCGCTCGCTCGGCGCGCGAGGGCCGGAGCAGTAGCTCGCCAAGGCCATCGGCGCGGGCGGCACCGCCTGGAGCATCGCCACCTCCACGCACGCCCCCGGGGCCCCGAGGCTGGAAGCGGCGGGGCGGGCCGTCGCTCGGGTTCCACTCTGAGGGGAGCCACCTCACCTGAACCTTCAGGTCTGCGGCGACCCCCACAGCGAAGAGGACGCGACAGACTCCCAGGAGACGATGATTGGCCGCACGGCCTTTGGCGGCAGCGAGGGCGAGAGACATGTTATCGCCAAGAAAGAGTCGGCGCGAACAGCGCCCCCGTGAGTCCCTGGCCGCCCGGCGAACGGCCCATGTCAGAGCGGCCCCCTCAAGCCCGTGGATGGCCTCCTTGCGCTTCCAGCGGCCGCAGCCTACTACGCGCCAGGGCCGGGCATGCATCTTGCCGAAGTCGACCTCCGGGAAGCCTGCCGAGCGCCCGGCCAGCAAGAGGGCGGGCTCTGGCGCCCGCGCTATCTCCTGCTCCAGCGTCCTCTCGCGGGGGGCGCCCTCGGCAGCGAGCACGCCGCGGAACCGCGCGCGCTCGGAGACCCTGCCGACGCGCTGCGCATCCTTCAGGCCCCACTCGGTCTCCACGATCCCGTAGCCCCAAGGAGATGCGTCGAAGCAAGTGACCACCTCGCTCCACGGGCGTCGAGCGTCGGCCCGAAGGCAAGGCAGTAGTGCCTTGACCCAGCCCATTTCACGGACCACGCTCTTCCAGAGCGGCTGCTTCTTGGAGTAGGACGCCTGCGCGAACTCATATGAGGAGTGCAGCATGGCCAGCCCCTCCCGGCGCAGCATCAGGATGGAGACCAGGTGGCCGATCAAACGCTCGAGCTCTTGGCCAGAGACCTTGGCCCGCCCCGTGGGAACATGCTCCAGGGCGCCGTGGGCCCGCCAGAGCCTGCGACCCAGCACGTGCCAGCAGCCCGTCTGCAGGTCGAGCTCGCATCCCAGCAGCTCGCCGCGCTCGGCCGGAGCAGGGTCTAGCTCGGAGACCGCGCCCTTGGCCGCGAGCGCCGCCTGCATGTCAGCGACGGCGGTGGCGGCACGGGAGGGCGACTGGGACAGCACGGCAAAGTGGTCTATGCACAGGACCTTGACATCCTCAGTGTTCAAGTCAATGCCAGGGCACTTGTCCAAGCACCATGGCTGAGATGGCAAAACTGACTTGACCAGGTGAAGGTGTGCTTCTTGAATAAAGTGCACCGCCCAGCTCCAGCCCATGGGCGCCACCTTGAATCGAAAGCGTACCTGGCCGCTCTTCAACGACAATCCGCAGGCGCTCCGAACCTCCGGCGGCAGGAAGCGACTCTCGATCAGCGGGAGGTTGAAGTAGCGCCTGCACCAGGGCGGCAATGCACATTGATAGAAACAGCAGTCGACGTCTCCAGAACTCATGCCGATCATATTGACTCCCGACGCCTCCAGCGAGGACAAAGCCTCACCCGTCGCGACTGCCGTGTGTTCTGGCGTGGTAAAGTGCATGTTAGGCGTCCTGGTGTCGCAGATGAGACGCAACCGCTTGTCCTTGCGAGCCGCAAAAAACATGCCAGCTTCCTCCAAAACCGGCTCCGAGCTGGCCTCGATCACCCCGGAGGTGTAGAGCTCCCCCAGAGCGTGGCCGTAGTCGTAGCCGAGCCGCCCAAGCTTCGGGCCCATGGCACGAGGAGCACCTGCATCACGAATTAGCGTTGCTGCCTCCTCTGGGGATCGCAACAGCCCGCGCCCAGTCTCCAGCTTGTTCTGCAGGTCAGTCGGGAGGACCTCCGTAAGAGCCACCTTACCCGCACCGATCTTGGGGAGAGAGATGTTTCCCCGCTGGTAGACTGTTCGAGAACCGGAGGCCTCGACTTCAGAGTAGCCAGGCCTGAGACCCTGTAGCGTCGCCCACGCTTCATGGGGACTAGGGCGATCAACGGGCGGCGACCACTTGCCGTAGGTCGTGGCCAACCGCCTCACTGCAGCACGTTGGGCCGCCGTGAGCGGGGCGGAGGCGGGCACGTGGCGCCCCTGCCCGCCCAGCTCGTTGAGGGAGGCGATGCCGTTGAGAAGCCACTGATCCTGCCGCCTCCTGGTCGCAGCTCTCCTCCGCGCTGTGAGTGAAGTGCCCCATGCAGCCCCACCGCTCAGCATCGACATCAGCTCCGGACCAATTGGGATAGGAAGTAGGTCTCGATGACGCCCTCCGCCGCCGTCGTCACAAAACATAGTGCCGTATGACCAGCACCTCCCCTTGAGAATAGTCGACCGCTCGGGGGCAGGCGGGCGACCAAGCCACTTCAATGTAGGGATGGGGCTAGGCAGCCCCGTCAGCACAAGCCAAGGCCTTTGCTTTTGACTTCGGCCTGTCTGTGCTGTTCTCGTCCACGCTACCTCGAGCAAGACTCTTTTCTTCACGTCCTTTGCGGCGCCCTTTGAGTACTGCTGCTCCCTCCTGAAGGCGGGCTGCCACCCCGCTGCGCAGTGCAGTACGACCCACAACTCCTTCAAGCCCACGCTCTTGTCCCAAGAGGCTCTTGCGCTCGTCGAGCAAAGCCGACCCCCAGCACTGCGAAGTATGCCCGCCTTGTGTCCTCGAAGTCTGTTAGCATACTGCTGCACCACCCACAAGGTAGTCCGCGGCCTGCAGCCAGGGGAGTCCAGCTGCGAGTTGGAGGTCGTGGTGTCCCCTGACCCGGCGAAGACTCTGACCCTGTTGCCGCCGCCACCACACTTGACGAGGAGGGTTCGACGAGTCTGCTCTGCAGCTTGGCGGTCCTGCCAGGCGGTGGGCGTGCCCTTGTAGGTATCGGCCTTCGCGACTGCCAGCTTGAACCCTTCGGCAGGCTCGCAGATGCCCCCATCCCCGGCAATGGCGCCGGGCACGGTGCCTGCTTGAAGCCCGTCACTTGGTCGGTAGCCAGCGCAAGCCTCCAAGACAACCCAGCGAGGAACATCACCTGCGTCAGCGCGATCCTCCAGACCACCATCGGGTGCAGGCGGAGGCGCGGGCGCCCCTTGTGGCTCCTCGGGGAGGCCCTCCTGTTGGCAGATCTCGCTAGCGAGGTGCTTGCCCTCGATGAGCAGCCTCCCTTCGTGCCTCTTGAAGAGGACGATGTCTGTGCTGAGGATGTGGCCCGACAGCTTCGTGGACAAGCCTCCAGTGGGGCCGACCTGACAGAGGTACAGGGCGTCTGCAGTATCTTCCTCGCATATGTCACTGCGTGGAGTGACCACCACCCGATTGGCCGCAGTGATCCTGCTGACCAAACTGTATTCATGCCAGTAGTTGTCCTCTTGCTCGTAGTGCCCGAGGACCCGTACGCCCACCCGCAGGTTCTCCAGGGCCTTCGCCGTCCGCGATGCTGCCATGGACCACCGACTGGGTCTCTCCGCGGGCACGTCGTCGTCCTGTCAAGCCGAAGACCTTGCGAAGCACTGCGCCCCGACCAGGCCGAGCGCGAGCGAGAGGGCCCCCCCAGGCCGGGTGTGCCTGGGCTCGGGGCAGGGCGGCGTGTATGACGGATGCCCGTGCAGGTGCTCCTGTCCGCGCCTGCCAGGCTGCCCCTTCAACAGCCCGATGAACGCCTCCTTGGGCGCGGCGTCGAGGAACCAGCTGCAGTCGCACCCGCTGCTGCTGCTTGGATCCAGGTGCCCAGCGCCTGGCCACCGACTGCCGCGACCCGATGAGCTCCCGCCCTGCAGAGGGCTGTGGCCGTTCGGAGAATGATATCCCGAAATAAGTGCCTTGAGCGAGAAGGCGACAGGCAAGCTCTCGTGCATCACTGACATGGATGTCCCCGTGGACCCTCCCACTTCTTCCTGGATTTCCTTCGAACCCTCCTCATCGTCCTCCTCCCACCCTGCCGACTTCACCAAAGACGGTCAAGGAGCCCGACCTGAAGGCGGACATGGTACTGGGACGGAAAACGCGCCACTCCCACCAACCCCCTTCTTCCCCTTCAGGGAGGGGTTTACCCCTCCCCCCCAACCCCTTCCCCTGGACCTGGACGGTGCTGGTCGCGAGGTGTTAGGGCGTCCACACGGCCTCGGCGAGGAAGCCAAAATCATTGGTTTTAGCAAGTTTTTGGCCACATGTTGGCCTGTTAGGGGGGCAGCATTAATTGGGGAACCCCCTTCTTTGATCGATGTCCTCGAAGAAGGCCCCAAGAAGCGCCCGGGAAGCCCCAAGATGGCCCCAAGATGGCCCAAAGATGGCCCCAAGCTAGCCCCAAGAGGCCCCCAAGAGGCACCCAGGAGGCCCCCAAGAGGACCCCAAGCGGCCCCAAGAGGCCCCCCCGAGGCACCCATCAGGACCGCCAAGAGACACCCAAGACGTCCCAAGAGGCCTGCGAGAAGCGCCCATGAGATATCCCAAGAGGCTCCGAGAAGCAACCAAGAGACCTCTGGCCTTTTGCGTGCTCTCCTCCTCCTCCTGCTCCTCCGTCCTCCTATTCCTGCTCTTCCTCCTCCTCCTACTCCACCTCCTCCTCCTCCCCATCATCATCATCATCATCATCATCATCATCATCATCATCATCATCATCATCATCATCATCATCATCATCCTAATCATCATCATCATCATCACCTGGTGATGATCACCAGCATCATCACCATCCTCAGCATCATCATCACCATCATCATCATCACCATCATCACCATATACAGATTCATACTTCTTCACCCCACTCGCTCATCCATCCATCCATCCATCCATCCAGCCTCCTCCTTCTCCTCCTCCCTCCTTCGCACGGTTCGGCCGTCCCCCTCTTTGCTCCCGCAATCCCTGATTACCTAAACTCGCCTGGACAGCGTTTCTGGATGGACTAGTGGGGATATTTTCTGATCGCGACCGCGGCGAAAAGGTCGGGTGGCGTCCAGGAACGATGCACACGGGCAACGGCCCAAATTCGCGCACAGGAAGAAGGAGGGACGAAAAACTAGTGGGGATATTTTTTGGTCGCGATCGCAAGCGAAGGCACAGGCGGCGTCAGAAGTCAGCCCGGGCTACGACCGAAACCTAACTACCCAGCGCGCGCACTAACGGCTGCCGGACTGCCGCCGAGGGACGCCGGGCGATGCCGGGCGGCTGAACGCAGGGCTGCAAAAGCTGCCAGGTGTGCCAGGCGGCTGAAGAGCAACCACTCCAGGGGCAAGACCACCAGGAGGGTAAGCGAAGTGTACCTTGTCGCGCCAGGCGCCAGAGGTAGACGTGCCACGGAGCAGAGCACGGCATGGCGCGGGGCTGAGCAAGCAGTCCAACATACCTATGTCGCATGCCAACAGTGGATTAGTGGGGATACTTCTGATCGCCCGCGAAAACGGTACGACTGCGCGCCGAAAGTGTCTAGTGGGGATATTTTTTTGTTTTCAGCCGCAGGCGGAAGCGCCAGCGGCGGGCGGTCACGGTCGGGCTGCGGCCGCGACTAGGGAGCGGGCGCGCGCGAGGCCGCGGTCAGGCGGCAGGCAGCAGCGACCCAGGGCGTCTTAGCCAAGGCGTGCAATCCAGGGAGTCTGCATCTAGTGGGGATACGCGAAGCGTCTAGAATTCCTGAGAGGCAGACCTCGCTATCCGAATCTCCGAGACCCTCTGGGAGTAGGCGACTTATATGCGAGGTCCTCTGGGCTCACATTCGGAGAGGTGGCTGTCTCTGAACACTCTCTGTTAAAACCCACTCACCCATTCAACTGGCCGTCGGCGAACTCCTGTCAAAAAAATGCGACGTGCATGCACGTTACGGCAAACACTGGACCATGCGCACTGATTTTCGTCCAGGATGGTGGGGGAAGAATATTATCCACCGTGCGCAGCCGACCATCGTTGTCGAAAGCCTGTGCCAAAAACAGGTGCGGGTACATATACCAAACGCCATGCTGGTCACCCCGACATCACTTGGCGCTGGTCGACGAGGGTGCATGGGGGTCTCGGCATACTGCCCGATGTGTGCCGTCGCGTGCGCTCGCGTACCTTGCGCGCTCTTCGCGCGTCTGTAGCACGTGGCACACCCGGTGCACGTGGCGCACTGGCGCCGTGCTAGTGTTGCTGTTAGTGCTGACACTGGCGGTTGTGCTGATGAGACTTGTGGTGCCGTTCTCGCTGGAGCTCGTTGAGCTATAGCACCTGCCTGGGAGACACTGACGCTGCTGTGCGTCGCTGTGCTGCTTCCTGTGGTACCCGTGGCCGTGGATTGTGTGTTGCTCTTGCTGCTGCTGGGCACCCGTGGCACCTCGCAGACGCGCGGCGCGCCTCGCCGGCGTGGCGCGCGTCCTGTGCGCGCTGGATCTCCGAGCGGCTGTTTGAATCGGCCGGCGACCGCTGCCGGCGCTGAGTCCCCGATGCTGCACGCGCGGTGGGAAAGGGGGCGGGCGAGGGGGGGAAGTGAGAAGGGGCGGGCGTTCTCAGAAGGCTCGGAAGTCGCCCAATCTTCTGAGAAGTGTTTCAAGCCTTCCCCGAAAACACAGGAAACTTCTCAGGAGGTCGGAAGGCTTCTGAGAAGTCCCGCCGCCTTCTGAGAAGGCCTTCTCCTTCTCGCTTCCCCCCTTCGCTCGCCGCCGAGGTTGGAATGGCGGCGGGCGCGAGCGAGAAGCCTGGCGGAAGTCCTGCTGGAAACTCGACCCCTCCCCCTACCCCTGCCCTGGGCCCGGAAGGCGCCTCCCCCCCCCCCCCCCGAGCGGTGTCAGAGAATCAGCCCTGGCCCATGCTGATTCCGAATTGATCGCGGGTAGCCGAAGACGGCTCCAAAACCGGGCAGGATGTCTCATTTCATAGAAGATGGACTCTAAAATGCTTCCCCCATACCTCTCAAGACTGCCACCAGAAGGCCCGGGTCGGCAATGGAGCATCCCAAGAATCTCCCCACGAGGACGACTAGTTCAAAGCATGAGGTGTTCAGTGATGCTTGCCTTCTCGCCTTCTCGTGGCCAAACAAAAAATGGTTCAAGCGGAAACCAAGAGCGTATGGCCTCCACGATAGCAAGAAGAGTGCCCCAAGAGAGGCCCAAGAAAGCCTCAAGGTGGCTCCATGAGCACTCAAATAGGCCCCCAGAGGTCCCCAAGTTGGTCATTGCTGGATACACAGCGTACCCACAAAGAGGCCCCCAAGAATCCCCAGGAGAGGGCCCAACATGAAAGAATGGTCACAGTAACTCCCCGACATCCTACCCGCTCTCATCCACCCCAGTGCCTCCCTGCCCCTCCTGGACATCACATCGTTGTTCGTCGCCCCGCGCAGCCCAAATAGGGGTCGCCCCGTACACAGTTAAGGAGCAAAAGGGGGGCGTTGGATATTGGACGACGAGGAAGGGAGGTGTGGCATGAGCAGGAAGAAGAGCAGGAGGACGAGGAAGGGGGATCGGCCGCAGCTGCAGGAGGAGTAGGTGTAGCAGGGAGATGAGGAAGACCAGGGAATCGGCGGTGGACAAACCTCCCTTGAGTAAACCACGCTTTGGTGAAAACGGCCTAGGACCGAAACCGACGGACCTGGACCCGCAAAGGTAACGGCCGTGACGCCCTCTCGCGAACCGAAACCGGCCAATCCACGAATCGACGTGTCAGGGTAGGAGGTCACTCGACCTCCGAGGGAAGGCGGAGGGGGGCAAGAGGAGGGGGCGACGACGACTGGGAACCCATCGGCTCCAGCAATACGTCGGGCCCGTGGCGGCCCACGGCCCGCGCCCCGCCGCGAGAGTGCAGACCCGAGCGGCGGGGGCACGGCGCCGACCCCGCAGCGCGCCCCATCCGACCTCGTAGCAGGCATGCGCGCATGGCACGTCGTGAGGGCCCCCCCGCGCGCTGCGCGACGACCAGGGGTACCAGCGCGGCGGTCGCCAAGCGGCTCGCGCGGAGGCGCCCCCATCGCTTCCCCAGGGTACTGCCTCCCTTGCCCCGCCGCCTGCATGTCGAAAGCGCGGCTGGGCTCTGCGACGGGGGAGTCTCGACCGCCTCGGCCCGGGCGAAGGTGCGTTGCCTCCTCCTCCTCCTCCTCCTCCTCATCTTCCTCCTCCTCCTCCTCTTCCTCCTCCTCCTCCGTCTCCTCCTCCGCCTCCCCAACCGCCGCCTCCGCCTCCGCCTCCACCACGCAGTTTACATCACCTAGATGGCACCAGCGGTTTTGACAGCCTGGCTTTCACCACATCGCACTCGCAGCATGCATTACACCACACAACAGGCACCACGCAATTGATTCACAACGTAGGTTAGGCCAACTGGGTTGTGTCACATGGGTTGCACCACCGCGTTTGCACCGCATGCCTTTCACGTGGGAGCCTCTACCACACGGCGATCACACATGGACATGGCTTGCATCACAGAGTTTGCACATTCTGGGGACAGCAACTCACAGATTGGACCAACAATGCAGAATATGATAATTACACAGCACGCGCCCATGGGATTCAACACATTTGCCTGAAATTGCACGTCATCCCGCACGCGATGCTTTGAATTTCCATGTTTTCCTGCCCAATGCCTGAATGCACACAGTGTGCTGCTGCATTGCAATCAACAAGCGCACGAAATCTACGAGCTCACCGCGAGTTCATACATCAAATTCGATGAGGTCTACATGATACAAATCCACCGACCCTGTCGGCGTGAGGAACACGTGTTCTGCTTGACTCGATATCGTCGGCGTCGTCGTCGTCGTCGCCGTCCTTGTCGTCGTCGCCGTCGCGTTTAACTCTCCTTTCCCTGGGCCTCCCCCTTTCACCGGGCTCTCCATCATCATCATCATCATCATCATCATCATCATCATCATCAGCATCATCCTCAGCATCATCATCATCCTCAGCATCACCACGACCACCATCATATCAGCAACATCATCACAACAACCATCATCATCATCATCAGCAGCAGCATCATCATCATCCACAGCATCATCATCATCAGCAGCATCATCAGCATCATCATCATCACCATCACCATCATCATCATCACCATCATCATCATCATCATCATCATCGTGGTCGTCATCACCATCAGAATCAGTATCAGCACCATCATCATCATCATCACCACCATCACCACCACCACCACCACCACTATCAGCAGCAGCATCCTTATCATGATCAGCATCATCCTCACCAACACTATCATCATCATCATCATCATCATGAGCATTATCATCATCATCATCCGCATCTGCATCAGCATCAGCATCACCATCATCATGATCATGAACATAATCATAAGCATCATCATCACCGTCATCATCAGCAGCATCATTACCATCAACATCGCCATCATCACCATAACCATCACCACCACCACCACCACCATCATCATCATCCTCATCATCATCATCAACATCATCATCATCATCCTTCTCATCATCATCAGCAGCATCACCATCATCATCATCATCATCACCACGACCACCATCATCAGCATCATCATCACAACAGCCATCATCATCATCATCATCAGCAGCATCATCAGCATCATCATACATATCACCAACAACATCATGATCATGGTCATCATCATCATCGTGTGGCAGCAGAAGAAGAAGGCAGATGTTTATCCCTTGAGCCACAGGGCGAATCACGGTCAGAACTAGACTCGCCCTCTAAGTGCTGAACCTATATTTAACGAATGTGCCCATCTATCACACTCGTCAAACTTTCTCCTAGGTTCAGCATCTCTGGTTGTCAGAGACCCTTCCCTGGGACAAGAACACAAAATCGCACAGCTCAGCGATACGGGAAACCCCCCCGATCTCGCTCTGAGGCAAGGCAGAAACTACTGAAAAGACTGAGAGGAAAGAGAAGCGCCGGCTGGCCCGGAGGTGCAGGAGGAGGAGGAGAGGGGAGAGGAGGAAGGACCGACCACCACACCACCACCACCACCGGAGTCCGGGTCCAGGGCCAGGAACTCATTCCAGGAGATCATGCTGTCGTTGCCTAACTCTCGCCTGGATGCAGCCTGCGAGCGGTCCTTGAGGCCAGGGGTGGACCTCCTCCGCTCTAGCTCCGAACATTCATCGACTAAGATCAACCTACCATGGGTCATGAGCTCCGAGAGGGCGGCATTACTCTTGGTTATGTCGTCCTTGGTGAGGGCGTCCACTGGCATACGGCCGTGGGGCACCCATCTTACCTTGCCTTTTGCCCTTTCCAGTGCTTCACAAATAATAGCCAGATCCAAAGCCGTTCTTCTATCTTTTGCACTGGCGTTGCCTTCTTTTTGCATAGTGTCGTATATTGATTTGGCATCGACCACATGGATTTGATCTTCACGTGAGCCTAGCTGACAGTCCCGGCGCAGCACGGTGGTAAACGGACCAGCGGCCCGTCTGCACTCTGGAACGTCGACGTCTCCGAAAACCACGTCTCTGTAAAGCACCTGAAGGAATTCTACTTCGGCAACTGCGGCAGACAGAGCCTGGGTCTCGCCCGCGAGGGTCGAGGGCACTTTCCTCCGCAGCTTGCTGCTGCGCCATCCGATGATGGAGGCCTTGACAGCGCGGTTATCCAGAACAGAACGGTCGGTGGTCAGGACCATCCACGCGCCCTGTGTCGGATCGTCTGGAAGCCCCCGGTCATCGTCCTGGTTGATATTGGCGCCCACGCCTCCTGCATCGGAGAACGATACGAACGCCATCTGTTCGGGGCTCAGCCTCCAGATTGTCAGACCACGAGACGCTGACGCACGCAAGTGACGAACCAACTTGTTGGCACACTGGACGTCGTAAATGGTCGGGGATTTCAACCTGCTAGCTAAACCTTTGGCAACCGACAAGGGCCTCACTTCCTCTAAGATGTACTTTTCCTGGTCCACGATTATCTTCTGGGGTCCGAAAGACAGCCGCCGGCCGGCGAAGTCTACGGGGCCGGCGTGACAGTCACGGTATTTTCCGAACTTGAAGCGGGACTCCAGAGTCCGTCTGATCCAAGACCTGACCTCCGGAGGGGCGCTGGCGATCATGAAATCGTCAACCTCAAGCAACATCATGTTCATAATATCTCCGTTCTCGCCATACTTGATCCACCAGCACGGCTCAAGCAGGCTTCTCACGAAGCCATGCTGCTCAAGAAACCCCACGACTGTCCGTCGCCACGCCATAGGGGCGTCGTCCAGACCGTAGACGTTGACCTTAAGCCGAATGAGCGAGCCTGGCTCTACGTTGATGCCCTCGCAGGGCTCAACATAGATCTCACCTTGTGTCCGACACATGGGGTCAGACTGACAGAATGTATTTTTCACGTCTGCGATATCACCCAGCATTCCGAGGTTAACCATGATCTGAAGGAACATCATGATGGAGGTGGTCTGTGGCGTCGGTGCGTAGACAGCCAGTGCCCCAGAATCTGGATCACGGTGGCCATGCACGCACCACCGAGACTTTGCTTCCGGCTGCGCAAAGGTACCCTCCACCGGCTTCCACCTCCTGACCATGCGCGAGGTTATGATCCTCTCGGGCTGCTGCTCTCGCACCACGCTCGCCTTCTTGGGCGGAATTACTTCCACGGCTCCGGAGCCTTCCATCGCCTTCCACTCCTTGTCGTCCGAAATGGCAAACTTGGCCCGTTCGGCCGGGCTGAGCTTCTTAAGGGACACCTCCCCGCCACGGCTCGCCGCGAAAACGCCTCCGTCTTGAAAGCTCTCATCGAGTCGCTCAGCACGGACCGGAGGAGCCCAGGCCCCACCGTCGGATCCCGGGACCACCCAGAAACTCTCGACGGGTCCGTGGCTGAAAAGTGACCTGGACCGAGGGCGGCCTCGAGTCTCAAGGTCTCGAACGGCCTCTGCCACGGACCTCGATCGCTCTACTCCGACTCTGAGACTCCTGGCCTGGCCAGGATCGCCCGGACCACCTGGAGGAGAGGAAGAGGAGGAGAGGCCTGGAGGAGGATCGACCACACCACCACCGGAAGGGGAGGAGGTGACCCCCGGGTCCGCAGGCGCAGCCTCGGGAGGCTCGGCCCCCCTGCGTCCGCTGGCACCCGGCGTCTCCGTCCGTGCCCGCTTGACCTCGGGCGGTGAGCTAGCGGCCCTGGCCGCGCGGATGCACGCGGGCACGTCCTCCGGTTGCCGCAGCCGCCGACCCGTCGCTGTCGGAGGAAGAGACGGAGGAGGGGGAGGAAGAGGAAGAGGAGGAGACGAGGAAGGACCCGCGGGAGGAGTCGGAGGAAGGGAAGGAGACGGGGAGACGCGAGTGGAGGAGGGCGCCCCCCCGGGACCGCCGTCCGAGGCGCTCGGGCCCTTGCCCTGAAGGCTCCTGATGCGCGGTAAGGCGGAGGCCCGCCAAGAATTCCAAAAAATCAAAACCAAAATTGTTTCGTGACACATCCCTAAAACATCAAAAACCAATAATTCAAAAACATATGATTGCTGATTTCTAATTGTTGCGATGGCCTTGTAAAGGGCAAATCAACATCATGTCCGCTTTGCAATTACTGCGATGGGAGATTTCCGCCCACCACAGCATCATCGCCAACATCATTTACATCGCCATCACTGTTCCGCACTCGACACCCGCGGGTTGCTGAGGGGGCGGTAACTTATGCATAACTTATGCATGAGTGTCGCGGCATCGCGGCGTCGCGGCGTCAGCCGCGGTGAGCCCTGGAGGCCTCCCTAGATCGGCGCACGCCTCACGCGGAGCGTGGCGGGGTCAGGCGGATGGGGCCGAAGGCCTCCGAATGTAATTGAACCCCATGGGGGCCCTGGGAGGCCCCCGAAAACCGCACAGGTTTCGCCGCGCCCCTCGCGCGGATCGCGGGGTCCGGCGGACTGGCCGAAGGCCAAAGAACATCGTCGCTGCCTAGATCGGCGCACGCCTCACGCGGAGCGTGGCGGGGTCAGGCGGACGGGGCCGAAGGCCTCCGAATGTAATTGAACCCCATGGGGACCCTGGGAGGCCCCCGAAAACCGCACAGGTTTCGCCGCACCTCTCGCGCGGATTGCGGGGTCCGGCGGACTGGCCGAAGGCCAAAGAACATCGTCGCTGGTTTCTGAGGGGGCGGTGCAGTGTCGCGGCATAGCGGCGTCGTGCCGTCAGCCGCGGTGGGCCCTGGAGGCCTCCCAAACACCCTGGAACCTTGGTCGGCGCACCCCTCACGCGGATCGCGGGGTCAGGCGGCCGGGGCCGAAGGCCTCCGAGTGTAACTGATACCTCGGCCAATGGGCTCCGGGAGGCCCCCGAGAACCGCGCAGGTTTCGGCGCACCCCTCACGCGGATTGCGGGGTCGGGCGGACTGGCCGAAGGCCAGAGTCACTCAGGGCAATTGCGGCAACGGGCCTCACGATGGCCGCGAGATCGCGACCCCAATTGAATCCGTCGCGACCCCAAGTAGGCGCGACCCCAACTAGGCAGGCGCGACCCCAACTAGGTAGGCGCGAACCCAACTAGGTAGGCGCGACCCCAGGCCCAACGGGTTGTTTTCTCCTGAAAAGGCCATGCGCCATGCATTGCGCTCACCCGCGCAAGTCTGGTTTGCACCCGCCAGCGGCGCCACTCCTCCTCCTCGTCCTCCTCCTCCTCCTCCCCCTCTTCCGCCACTCCTCCTCCTCCTCCTCCTCCTCCTCCTCCTCCTCCTCCTCCTTCCCCTCCCCCTCATCATGCCCCGCAGCTGGCGGGTGCCCGAAAATAACGCAGGGAGGGCCGCCTCGCACCTGCCCTGGCACGCGCCCGGCGCCCTCCCTGAGCTCCCCAATGAAGCCCGCCGCAGACGCGCTGCAGCTACGGCTCGCCCGCGGCCTGCTCGGCCGTCTCCTTCTTGATGGCCATCGCGTCGAGCATCTACGTGAGGTACTCGGGCAATTCGGCCTTGATCTTCTCCACCTGCGCCGTGCACTTCTGGGCCATCTCATCCCGCTTCACGGGGTCCTCCTGATGGCCGTCATCGATCAGCTTCTTGAGCTTCCCGATGCAGTAGTGCACCGCCACCGCCGTCTTCCCGCGAACCTTCACGGCCGAGGCGTCCGCGCAGCACTCCCTCAAGGGCTTGGACAGCTTGACCCCCTGCGACGACAAACCTTTGAGTGAGACCAGCTTATCCGAGAGGCCTGAGATGATGGCAACCCAGGTCTTGCTCTCTGGGTTGTCCAGCAACTGGCGCTGGAGGTCAGTGTTCGCCAGCAGCTGGGCGTTGTTGACGAGGACCGTGGGGGGCAGTGCGCCCTTCGCGTTGTCGGCCGCCGCCTTGAGGCACTTGCCCCACTCGGCGTCGAGAGACTTCTGGAGGCCGCGGCCCCACTGGAGAAGGGCGTCCGCAATCCCAGAGGAGGCTGGGAAGTCGACGTCGCCAATGCTGCCCCAATGCGAGAAAACCGACAGCTGGGCCTCCACCGCGCCCAGCGCGCTCGCGAGCGCTTTCACGGCGCCCACGTGCGAGGGGAGCGTCGCGTGCTGGGCGGCCGTCACCACGGCCTTGGTCAGAGCCACAAAGCGGCCGAGGAAGTCCACCTGGACCAGCACGGCGTTGGACCACATCATGCCATCCGTGACGGTGCGGCAGTCGGCCTCGATGCTCAAGGACAAGATCGACTCCCGCTCCTCGGGGGCCAAAGTCACCGCGGGCTTACTCGCAATGCTCACGCAGCGCATGAACGCGGCGTTGATATTTAGCCGGCTGGCCCTGGTGTCACCAAGGAGCTTCGCCATCAACTGATTGCCGATCTCCTGCAGAGCGAGGCGCGGGGGAGGGGTCGCGTCGGGCAGCGAGCCCTCCGGGAGGGAGGGGAAGGGGAATGAAGAGCGGCGAGGGGGGGAGCGGGAGGGGGAGGAGGAGGCGAGGGAGGAGGAAGAGGAGGGCGACGACGACGAAGAGGAGAGGTAGGGACGAGGTGGGTTCTAACCCCATTGGCCCATTGGGCCTCCGAGGAGCCCGAGCCCCAAGAACGCCATGGACCATGGAACTTTCGACGGCCCCCGGACCCCTGCCCCGAATGCCTACCCCGCGGCCCTGTCACCCCCCCCGATCCCCCTTCCCCCACTTCAGCTGCATCCTTGAACTCGGACGAGACAGGCTGCGAGGTGATAGACGAGGCGAAGTCAGGGCTCATGAACCCCTTGCCCCTCAGGCGCTCGATGTACGCGTCAATGCGGTCGTAGTTCTCGCGCTGCATCAACTTGGCGAGCTCTTGGAGGTCCGGGAGCGGGAGGTCGCTGGCGCCGATGTCGCCCCCCTGAGCCTTCCTGAGGATATCGATGTTGGAGAACCAGGAGATCATAACTGTAAGCCAGGGCAGCGCCGTCTGGAACTCCTGCGGGGATTAGCAGCCACGCGCCTATCCCCCCCATCCCCACCTCGAAAACCTTCGCCTCAAGTCGCCTCATCCAGCTCCCGTCTTTCCTCCTTCTCCTCACTACCTCCCCCCCTCCCTCTCCTCACCACCACCTCGCCAATCGACGCCTCATCACTGCCACCTCCTCTTGCTCCTGCCCCTCCTCCTCCCCCTCCTCATCCTCCACCTTCTCCTCCTCCCCCCGCACCCCTCACAAGGCGTAGGGGGAGGGGGTATGTCACCCTCCTCCTCCACCTCCTCCTCCTCCTCCTCCTCCTCCTCCCCCCCATCCCCCATCGCCCTCCTCCTCCTCCTCATCCTCCCCCTCATGTTTCTTCTCCTCCTCCTCCTCGACCTCGACTCCTCCTCCTCCTCCCCCAGGGCGGGGGAGCAACATTTCGCAGGCGCCCTGAGCTCCTGGGCCAGCTCGGGGGACACTTCCAAGTCACAGAGTGTCTTCATGGACTCCAGGACGTTGTTCAAATACGGGACGTCGGCATCGGTGGACTTCTTGGGGCCGAAGACACCGATCCACAACTCGCTGATCTCGGCCGATAGCTTCATCCAGCACCTCTCGATGCCAGAGCTCAGAGCCCTCATGTCTTTCTGGAGCCAGTCGGCCTCTCGCCGCTGCCCCGCTGCCTGAACAGCCTGCGCGCTCGCCAAGAGCTCGCCGACCCCCTTGTTAAGGACGCCCTCATTCACCATGGTCCTCATCATGCCGACGCGCTCCTTCAGGTCGGCCGCGGTGGAAAGCTGCGCCCGCGCGTCGTCCTTGCGCTTCAGGGCAGAGTCGAAGATGAGGCCGCCGAGACGAGTATGACTCTTGAACTGCCCGAGGAGATGAGCAGAAGTGTCGAACGTCTGGAAGAACGAGATAACGCCCTCCAGGGCAACCACCTCCGCCTCGTCAGGAACCTCGCCCGGGCGGTCGCAGCCGGCGACGACCAGCCAGCACTTCTTCACCTCGTCGTCCAGGGCCTCATCGTCCAAAGAGGAAGTGGCATTCTTCTCAACGAATGGGTCTAGGGCACCAAGCAAAGCCTTCCTCGCTGGGTCGAGCTGCATGGTACTACCAAGGAAGTTCGCCAACATCGCGCGGATGTTGTAGCGCTGGCACTTACGCACATCGTCAGGCTGCATCTGCGGATACTTTCGGCTGATCGCCTGCGGCGTGAGCTCCGGGAGGAAGGGGGGCACGTTCGCCATCGCACAGCGGGCCTCCATGAACGTGTCCCACAAGTGGCCGCAGCGGATCTCTATCGCGGGCTCCTCGGTGCAGAGCTCCACGATCTGGTCCCACAACATCGAGAAACCTGGTGCGCGATCCTTCTCCGTCGAGTCTACGCCGTGATAGACCTGGTGCGCGCGCATGCCAGTCTCGATGTACATCAACGTCCTCTTGTGGGTCTGCAGCTCGGTCCTCGCGGGCCCCTCGCCAACGACCTTGAGCTCCTCGTCCGCGCCCATTATGTACCTCTTTATGCATCGCTGGGTAGTCTTCCACTGGTCGTCGCTGAAGAAAGGCGACATCGGGGTAGCCTTGTTGAACATCTCATGCTCCCTGCTCGCGTTCTCGGCCGTGGGGATTTTCTTCCGACCGCGGCGCCCGCGGCCGCCCTCCGGAGCGACCTCCGCAGGGCCTGTAGCGACTGTATCGCCTGGAGCGACTGTAGGCTCGCGTGCTGGTGGAGTCGGAGCCGAGGAGCGCCTCGAGCCAACGGCCCTTCTCGGCGGCGGGTTCTTCCCCTTCTCCTTCGGAGTCGTCTGCTTGGTGGCTCGGGTGCCGCCCCCTCTCGCCCTCGGGCGCTGCGCTGCATCCTCGCTCGCAGACGAAGTGAAGTCGCCCCAACCCTTGTGCCGCTTCCGCTTCTTCTTCTTCTTATCGGAAGCGCTCTTCAGCATGCCATCATCGGCACCCCTGGCGCCCTGCTCGTGCTCAGCCTCGGCTACTTCTGCCTGGGGCGCGTCCTTCTCGACCCCTGCCATCTGGAGCAGCTCGGCAAACGACTTCCCCTTGGATGCTTCTGCAATGGCATCGGTCTTCTTCTTGAGCAGGTCGCTGAACTTCTCGTGGCAGACGTCGTCATCTGATTCGATGCCGCTCTCATCGCCATCGGCGAGAATTTCGGTACGCTTCAAATCGTTGGCATAGACCTGCTGCAACTTCCATGGCGTGCCTTCCGGCTGTGGCATCACGACAACTTTCCGCCCGTTCACCTTCTTGACGAAGTGGCCAGCCTTTTTCATGAGCCTGGGATCGAAGCGTTTCTCATATTCTTTCACTGGGAGAACGTCTGGAGGAGGAGGAAGAAGCTCCTCGCTGTAGCGGTCGGTCGTCGTCAGCTTCTGATCGTTACGGTCTCGAGAGAACCCCCTTTTGCCCCGCTTCCTCCTGTCAACGAGGTTGGAGCGATGGTCCAGGAAACCAGTGCGATACTCCATGTCCTTGCCCATCTTATCGGCCACCTCCTCTCGCGATTCCGTGTGCTTGTACTTGGCGCGAAACACCGCCGCGCACAATGAGTCGGCCCCGCCGTCCTCGTATTCCCACTTGATCACCTCCTCTGGATTGACGGGGCATCGAGTGACGACCTTGATGGCCCCGCACTTGAAGGAACACTTGATGGCAGGTCCGCCGGAGAGGCTGCCGCAGATGCGAACGCTCTTCTGGCTGCCCGTCTCCTGGAGTGCATCAAACTGGCCCTGCTTCGCTCTCTTCCTCCTGCGCGGCGGATGGAGGCTGCCCGCCGGCGGCGGCGGCGTCGCCATGGCGGCCCGTCCGGGCCGCCCACGGCGGTGGTTGCAAAGCGCCGCTGGCTGGGCGATGCGCGATGCCCGACGCCCCCGAGGCCCGAGCCTCTCGAGCGTGACAGCCTCGACCAAGAAGAGGGGGGCAGTCTCGAGAGGGCCCCGAGGATACCGTCAGGGCAGTGCCGCAGGGGAGACAAGACGAGGGGCCCAACAATCCAGGACTCCAGGAGCGACGCAATCATGACATCATGACGACCAGCCGATGGTGGCCCCCAGATATCCCCGATAAAGGGTTCGACCGCACATGAGCACATGAGCAGCCCAGGATCGGGGCCTCCTGGGCTCTCGAGGGGAAGGGGGGAGAAGGATAACGACGACATGGAGGCCGACAAAAGCATGGAGAACTACAAGCGCGGGGGGGGGCTCAAACAGCGCGCCCAAGCGGGCTGGCTGGCTCGCCGCGAGCCTTCCGAGGCCCAGACCTCAACTACTCGACGCCTCCTACTGCTCATCACCTTGCCCCTTACTCCTTACTTAGCCCCCTGCACTCCACTGCTCCCAACTCCTCCGAGCCCCCTTTGATTGCGGTTGCGCGCCGCCTGTCGCCACAGCTGAAACCGCCACCTCTCAATGACTCATGCCGCATGCCGCATGCATGCTGCCGCATCGCCTAATTCTTAATTCGGGCACCACCCTCAGATCGCCTGCGCATCTCTCAACACGCCGCGCATCATGATGCGCGCCCCTGGTCCTCAGAAGCCCGAAGGCATCAAGGCCCCCTCCCCGACGCCCGACCCATCCCCCCGCCGCCAGAGCAAGATGGGATGGGCGGAGGGCGAGGAGCGGGCCTTGATGCGCTGCAGGCTGCTGCCCTCCCGGCTCCACCAAGGCCCCAGCGGGCCTGACGCCAAGCCCAACTTCTTGAGCTCCCTCAAGTGCTGACCTCGGGGGAAGGGGGGTGGGGGGCCCCTTCAGGCGCCCCTCTTCGCCGCGGCTGGACGCAGCTTGGAAAACTGGACAACGGGAAAGCTTCGGGGACTTCGGGCCTCTAGCCCCCCTCGGCCGACCGGCATGCGCCCAAGAACGCCTGCGGAACGCGAGGTGGAAAGCGCCGCGCACCAAGCGACCCCATGAGTATTCGCCGACATTAAACTCCGACGTCGCATCCGGGGCCACATCCGGCACATCTTGGATCAACTCCCACTCGCCCACCGTGACGACCATAGCTCGGATCTCGGTCTCTTAGCAACTCGGAGCTTGGGCCGCCACAACTGCGGCCACCCCAGTCTCGTTTACCGTGCGACGACGACGACGGCGACGACGACGACGACGACGACGATTTACCCCGTCCCTCCCCAATCCTCGATTTCGACCTCTGACTAAGCAAACGTCTGCTCCCCCACGAACCTCAACCAAGAAATGAGGGGCGCATTGTTCTAGTCTATCGAACATCGCACAATCAAACAACATCGCCGAACATCGCCTTAAACCCTTAAAGACTCGGCATGGCTCGGGGCATCCGGGCAACGACTCTCACTCAGAGTCCAACGCTATCACGTCGGAGTCGCTCGTGCTGCCCGGGCCGAGGCAGCTGCCCTCCTCGTCCGCCTCTCGGGCACATGCAATCTAAGGGTGCCAAGGGGGGGGCGCCAACTTCCCGAGGAGATGGCCTGAGATGGGGGCCCGAGGACTCCCCGCGGCCCCAGGGCCTCCCAAGATTCGAAGACGCTCCAAAACGTCAAACAACTTTCTTGCACCCCGATCCTGGAACATCGATCCCCAGGGCAAGTTGGCTCCGCCCTCTAGTGGTGAACCCCCATTCGCATTGCCAGCCTCTTCCTCCTCCTCCTCATCCTCATCATCATGATCACCCTCCCCTGCCGAGCCGACCAAATCGTCGGCGTGCTGGACCTCTGCGCCGACGCCCTGCTCGGAGTGCGCCTGAGCCTGGCACGACATCGCCACGTCCCAGTCGGAGAACATGAAGGCCGCGAGCGAGACGATGTTGAGGATGAAGCAGCTCATCGCGTTGCCCCCAATCGAGAGGAGCGTGGGGTCGGAGAACCGCCCACAAGCGCTGCTTTGCACGATGTCGTCGGGCTCCCAGCCTTGAAGGCACATGGCCTCCACGCCAGTCATATCGCGCAACGCCTTCAAGAAGTATGGGCGCGCGCTGCTCACCAAGCACGGGGCAAACCAATTGTCCTCGCCTCCCATTTGCCACGACAGAGTCTTGTTCAGGTCGACCACCCTCTCGCGCATGAACGGCAAGTCCCACGCGGACTGATCCCCGACGAGTGCCCGATGAAATAATACGCTCTCTTTCATGCGAGTGGGCAAATGGACCACCCCGGCGGCAACGCCGAAGTGCTCGTACTCCGACTCCGTCGGCGGCACAGGGATGCGGCCCCCGAAGTTCTGGTCGAAGAGTTGCTTGTGGTCTACCTCGTACTTGAATGTCTTGTACCGCTTCTTATCCCGAGTCCTGTCGTCGAGCCGATTCGCTAACCAGGTCAACACCTCTGGGTGATCATTGGGGAGCATGAAATCCTCGATCGGGATCCGCGCCCCGAGGTGCGACCAACGCTGTAAATACATCTGCACGTCCATGAGCCAGTTAGGGGCCTGAAAATCTTTGGCGAGCTGGTCGACGGCCTTCCGGGACGACAGGAACGCGACGAGGTAGACTCTGCGTCTGGACTGAGGAACTCCGGCAGAAATCGGGTCGTAGACCTTGTGGTGCGTGTAGTACCCCATGCTGTTCAGAGCTTTGATCACCCCAGTCAAATCGCTATCCCTGAAGTTCCCAGGATCCTTATCAATATTGGGGACGTTTTCTAAGATGACGACCCAGGGGCGGTACTTCTTGACGTAGCCCATGCCGCCGTCTGCCGTTGTCCCACTTTTCCCTGATTTCGCTTGCATGGGCAATTCCATTCGGGTGGACTGATTAAGCATCGAATAGTTGTCGCACTCCGAACCGAAGATCCATATGTGCACGCTGGGGACCTCAACTGTGCCGTTGGAAATAACGTCGCGGCACATCCCAGAGGGGAGGTCGCAAATGTCATCGGCCAAGATCTCCGGCTGGAAATGAGCCCTGATGAAATCCTGCACCCGCGTATCGTTCTCTGCAGAGAGCACGTGTTTGATGGGAATCTCCACGCCGAGGACCTCGTTCCAAAACTGCACCATGCCGAACATTACTTTCACTGGCGATTCGCTGCCGGAGCAGCCCGTTCCGATGCGCAGAGGTCCTCCCTGCAAAGACGTTCGGAGCGCGCCCAAAGACACGCCCAGCCTCTCCCTGGCTTTGGGCCCGGCGCTGTCGTGGAGGAGCTGCAAGTGCTTGCGCAGCTTCGGCTCCTGGCGGGGGGGGCCGGGGGGGGATCGCCCCCTTCCATGCCTGAGACGAGGGAGGGAAGAGGGAGGGGGGGGGAGGGAGGGGGAGGGGGGAGGGAGTAGGGAGGGGGGAACGAAGGAGAGAGGGAGGGGGGAGGAGGGAGGAGGGAGGGGGAGGGGGGAGAGGAAGGAGGGGAGGGGGAGGGAGGGGGTAGGAGGAGGAGGAGGAGGGGGGGGGGAGGGAGGGGGGAGGGGGGGGGGGGGGGGAAGGATAGGGTGGGGGGGGCGGGAGGAGGGAGGGAGAGGGGGGAGGGAGAGGAGGGGGGAGGAGGAAGGGGGGGAAGGGGGAGGGAGGAGGGGAGGGAGGAAGGGAGGGGGAGGGATGGGAGGCGGAGGGAGGGGGGGGGGGAGGAGGAGGGGGGGGAGGGAGGAGGGGGGAGGAGGAGGGGAGGAGGGAGGAGGGGGGGGGGGGGAGGAGGAGGAGGAGGAGGAGAGGGAGGGGGCAGGGATGGGGGAGGGAGGAGGAGGGGGGGAGGAGGGAGGGGAGGAGGAGTGAGGGGGGGAGGGGAGGAGGAGGAGAGGAGGGAGGAGGAGGGGGGAGTGAGGGAGGGGGGGGAGGGAGAGAGGAGGGAGGGAGGGGAGGGAGGGAGGGAGGGGTGGGGGAGGAGGGAGAAGGAGGAGGAGGGGAGGAGGGAGGGGGGAGGAGGGGGGAGGGGGGGGGAGGAGGAGGAGGAGGAGGAGGGGGAGGGAGAGGGGGGGGGGTGGGGGAGGGGGGGTGGGGTGGGGGGGGGGGGGAGGTGGGGGGGGGGGGAGGGGTGGGGGGAGGAGGGACGAAGACGACGACGAATCCGAATCCTCTGACCCCAACTCCTCCGCCCCCACCCCATACCGCCCAACGCACCTCCATGCCACACCTCCCCCACCCCCTCGTACTACACGTACTCCATGCTCCTCCGCCCCCACCCCATACATACTCCATACTCATCCGCCTCCATGCATACGCCATACTCCTCCACCCCCATACATGCTCCATTCTCCTCCGCCTCTATACTCTATACTATATTCTATATGTCATACTGTATCCTATATTCTATACGTCATACTGGAATCAATACCCGCTGCGCCAATTCTATACGTCATCATGCTATACGCTATACGTATGCACGTCTATCTGTACGTCATACTGGGATCATAATATATTCTCCATACCATACACCATACTGTATGCCATACTGTATCCTATATTCTATACGTCATACTGGGATCAATACCCATGCGCCAAGCCCCCACACATATCTATCCCCATATCCCATACAGCCCATACATACTGGCCCAGACCCCGCCCGGAGGGACAACGGGAAATGTTGCTGATGTTTTTCGTTCCCCCGGCTACAATGCAGGCGCGACAACGCAGGGCCCAACGCTCCAACAACCCACGGCGACGGCCGAGCGGCTCACGTACGCTATTGCAACAGTCCTCTAACCGAACGCATTAAACACGCACTACTAAAGTCCTGGCTCCTCCTCCTCCTCCTCCCTCCTCCCCCTCCCTCCTCCTCCTTAGGACTTAAAGTGCTTTCGGTAAAGCTGCGCGCAACTGAAGTCCTGGCTCCTCCTCCTTCTCCTCCTCCTCCCTCCTCCCCCTCCCTCCCCGCTGTCGGAGTCACGCTCTCCATGGGGGCCGTCAGGGCGTCTATCGTGGTTCCCCCAAGCTCTCGGGGCGCTCCACAGGCTCTCGGGGCTCTCCAGGGCCCTGAACTATCGTCTCTGGATGGGCTTGGCGATTAAAAAAATGAATAATAGCCGGTTGCGCGCGAAGAAACGCGCGCGCGCCGCGATGCCAAGGCTGACTATTGCCCCGTGGGCCACGCGCGTGTTGTGCGTGTGTGCGGTCACACGTGTGCGTGTTGTGTGCGTGTGGTGTGTGCGTGTGTGTGCGCGTGTGTGCGTGTGTGCGTGTTGTGTGTGTGTGCGTGTAGTGTGTGTGTGTGTGTGTGCGGTCACGCGCGTGCGTGTTGTGTGTGTGGTGTGCGTGTGTGCGTGCGTGCGGTCACGCGCGTGCGTGTTGTGTATGTGCGTGGTGAGCGGCTCCGGCCAGCGGAGCCCAGGGCCGCCGCCGCTTTCATATAAGATGCCCTGCGCCGCCCGCATCGCCCATCGGCCACGCGGCCGCCACCGCGCCCATGGCAGCCCGCAGCGCCCAGCGGTCAGGCCAGCGCCGCGGGCTGCTTGCAGGCGACACACACACGCACAACACGCACACACACACACACACACGCGCGCACACACACACACACACACACACACGCACACACCACACGCACACAACACGCACACGTGTGACCGCACACACGCACAACACGCACACACTCACACAAACGCACACACACACACACACACGCACACCACACACACACACCACACACATACACACACGCACACCACACACACACACAACACACACCATCGAACTTACCTTTGACGGCGATCGCGGGAGCTGTCCTGGGCCCCCTCCCCCGGCCTGAACGCGGGGGGGCCGTCCATGCGCGGCGCCCCGACCCCCATGAAATCGACGGGGCGGGGGCGTTTTCCGAGACCGCGCGCAAGCTGTCCAGGGCCCCCTCTCCCGGCCAGAACGCGGGGGGGCCGTCCACGCGCGGCGCCCCGACCCCCATGTAATCGATGGGGCGGGGGCGTTTTCCGAGACCGCCAAGAGTCAGGCGGCCTTGCGGGAGTCTGCCTCCTGATGCCTCAGTCGGGGTCGGCGGTATGGAGGTAGGGAAGTTGTCGTCGTCGCTCCCGCGCGTGGCCCACGGGGCAATAGTCAGCCTTGGCATCGGGCTTGGCCTGCCCTGAGCTCCTGGCGCGGCGCCCCTACGGCGCATGGGCGTCGCCACCAAGCGCGCTTCCAGGCGCTCGCAGCGCACCTGACTGCGCATAGGTTGCCCCACCGCGTGGCAGCCCGCTCGGGCGCCGCAAAATGTACAGGAACGACAGAGACGGTTTGTCGTAACCCGTTTCGAATGTGTGTGTGCGACAAATTGGATTTGCGCACTGCGCGCGTCCGCGGCCCCG
>CAUYUJ010006335.1:757550-759161 GCA_963575745.1 Prorocentrum cordatum | reverse complement strand
CCCCCCCCCGTCCTGCTTTGCTGGAGCGACGCCGCCCATGCAAGCGAGGTCGCCGTCGTTGTCATCGATGCTGCGGATCTCCGCGTCGTCGCCCATGCCGTCGACGTCTAGCAAGTCTATGTCTATGTCGATGCTGCCGCCTGCTGAGGCCGCCACGTTCGCTGCCGCCTGGGTCTGCTCATCGCGCGGCATGCCGCCGGCGGCGGGGCTGGGCTGCTGCTGGGCTGCCGCCAGGCCCCCGGGCTCCTTTGTGTCGCCCACGCCACCGCTGGGCTCCTGCAAGACCCCGCTGGGCTCCTCACCCGAACCACCGCCGGCGGGGCAAGCGCCCACGTTCGCAGCCGCCTGAGTCTGCCCCTCGCACGGCATGCCGCCGCCGGCGGCAGCGCTGGCGCTGGCGGCAGCGCTGTCCATCACAAGGGCTGACGCTCGGTCGCAAGGGCTGATAACACCAGCATGGCCAGCCTGGCTATGTGGGCTGCCCATCTCCGCTTCGGCTGGCGCCACCATCGCAGGCGGCAAACTGCTCGCGGGCTTCGGCGAGCTCCCGCTGGGCTCTTGGGTGTCACCCGAGCCGCCGACGGCGGGGCAAGCGCCCACGTTCGCTGCCGCCTGGGTCTGCTTCTCGCGCGGCACGCCGCTGGCGGCAGCGCTGGCGCCAGCTGCCGCCAGGCCGACGCCTGCAGCATGCGCGCCATCACTCGCGGCCGACGCCGCCTGCCGCCAAGCCGACGCTGTGACGCCCGCCGCAACTGCTGACACGGGGTCGCAAGGACTGGTAGCACCCGCCTGGCCAGCCTGGCTGCGTAGGCTGCCCAACTCGGCGACGGTTGACGCATCCATCGCAGGCGGCAAATTGATCGCGGGCTTCTGCAAGCCCCCGCTAAGCTCTTGGGTGTCACCCGAGCCGCCGACGGCGGGGCAAGCGCCCACGTTCGCTGCCGCATGAGTCTGCTCCTCGCGCGGCATGCCGCCGGCGACAGTGCCGGCGCCTGCAGCACCAGCGCCTGCGCTCGCGCCTGCTGCGGCGCCCACCGCCACTGCTGACGCTGGGTCGTCAGAGCGGATTGCGCCTGCCTCGCCCGCCTGGCTGCGTGGGCTGCTCATCCTCGCGCGCGGCGGGCTGCTGGCGGGCTCCTGCAAGACCCCGCTGGGCTCCTTGGTGTCACCCGAGCCGCCGCCGGGACAGGCGCCCTCGCTCGCGGCCGCCTGAGTCTGCCCCTCGCGCGGCGAGCCGCCGGCGGCAGCGCTGGCGCCAGCTGCCGCCAGGCCGACGCCCGCAACATCACAGGCGCATTCACTGGCGCCTGCTGCGGCACCCGCCGCCACTGACGCGCTGCGTGGGCTGCCCAACTCGGCGTCGGCTGACGCCTTGGGCACCTCGACCTGCTGCAAAAGCTGGGCGCCTGGCCCTGGCAAGGCAGCGCGCTGGCTGTCCGGCGGCAGCAATGATTTCAGCGACTTCGAGTTCTGCTCGGGTATCTCAAACTGCTTCTCCTTCCTCTTCTTACCCATCCTGGGCTGCCGCGGCGCCGCGGCTCAATGGCCCATGGGCTGGGCCAATGGGGGCCACTGCGGGGCGCGAGCGCGCCACTGTGGCGCGATCTGGTG
>CAUYUJ010006335.1:690050-752550 GCA_963575745.1 Prorocentrum cordatum | reverse complement strand
CGACCAGGAGGGATGAGCCAACGACGACGACGACGACGACGACGGCCCCAGGCCCTGGGATGGCCCCGGCCAGCGGCGGCAAGCAGCGCGGGCAGCTTCCGTGGGGAGGCGGCTCCAAATACGCGCAGGCAGCGGGGCCATGACAAGACCCATGCGGCCCATGCGGATGCAAGGCCCTGGATAAGGACGGGCCGAAACAGCAATGATGCAAGGGCGCCCCTGGGCCCTGGGCCGTTCGCGGGCGACTGGCAAGAGATGGGCTGAACCCTGGGCGGCCGAGAAAGTGAGGAGGGCGACGACGTCGGGGATGCTGCCGAGATGGCGAGGAGGAGGGCGCGGCGTTGATGGCCCTGGAGATGCCCAAAGAATATGGTTGGATGAGGAATCCAAGGTCTGGAAGCCAGCGGAATCGCCAACTGCGCATCTTCGCCGCCACCCCCATCAGATGGGAGATGGGGAACCATCTGAGATCTGACGCCTCCCGGGCACATTCCACATGTCTTAACCCGCGCCCCCCACCCCCTCCTCCTCCTCCTCCTCCTCCTCCTCCTCCTCCTCCTCCTCCTCCTCCCCCTCCCCCTCCTCCTCCTCCTCCTCCTCCTCCTCCTCCCCCTCCCCCCCCAGTTCAGGAGTTCGGCCGCGCCTGCCGCGAAGCCCGCCTTCAGCGGTCCCTGCGTCAACCAGTCATCCTCGTCGAAGCGAGCCCTCAGCGGCTCCCCGAACTGCTCGCTCAAGCAGCACAGCGGCGCCCTGTAGAACTCCTCCAAGGGCTTTGTGTCCGCATAGCTGGCCATCATCAGCCTGCGATCGGGCGCCTGCATGGGCACCTCCAGGCGCGCCCACACCTGGCTCCCGAGGTACATGCACGCAGACATCAACGAATCAAGGATAGATCCGTGCTCACATTCGGGGAACTGGTCCATCAGCATGCGGAGTGGCCACGAAGTTCGGTCGGTGACTTGGTCGTGCCAGGGGTTGTTCACCAGGAAAAGGTGGCGCTGGCCGCGCCCCAAGCTGCCGCCGTCCTCCCGGAACGCGTCGGACACAGAGCAGCCCACTGCATCGTCGTGCTGGAGTCTCATTGTCAACTTGCCCACCGCTTCGGAAGCCACGACGGAGACGGCGAGCAAGGCGGGGGTCCTGTCATCGGCCATGAACTCACCGCACGCCCGCGCTTTCTGTGTCGCATACGCCGTCCATGAATCGCCGTCGCCCCCCTGCTCGTCATTCTCGCTACTAGAAGGGGCCGCTGCGACCGCGCGAGGCAGGATGCGACATAAGAGGACTCCGAGGGCGGCGCCCTCGCAACTGGGGCCCCACGTATGCCACCGATTCAAGGACGGAACCCGTTGGCTGATGGGGTGCAGGACGGCCGCATCGATAAGGGCCATGGCGCGGTCTATTGTTATCTTGTGGTTCCTGTTGCCGCAACACCCTTCCTGATGACACCAGTGCTGCAATCCCGAGATACTCCAGTCGCCGTTGAAGAAGTCCAATATCGCCGTACCCAATGCTGCCACATCCTCGTCACTCTCCTTATTCTGATCGTTGCCGGGAACTCTGTGGCCGCCGCCGCGAGTGTCAAGGTGCCGGAGGAGGGTAGCTTCGAGGACTCGACGGTTGCGCTGCCTGAAGTGCGGCGGCGGGCTTTGGCCAGGGAAGAAACCGCTCCCGGCAGCCAGGTCGCTGGCCACCACGTGGCGCAATGCGTTGTGGAGCACGCGGTAATACTTCAGGGAGTTGAAAGTAAACGAGAGGGCGTGAAGCTTGGGGAGCAGCTTGCTTTTCCCAAACGCCTTGTCAGAGGAAGCGTTCAACACGTGGGCGCCGCAAAAGGTGCCCAGCATCAGCGCAACGCCCCTCGCGCCTGTTAGCAGACCGAGCGAGGCCACATTCGCTTCGTTCACGCACTGCGCCATCCACTCTTTGCAACGCACATTTCCTGTATCCAAGTCGCCCAGTGCAGTTAAGAGAACGACGGGCGCGGTGTTCAACATGCCCAACGCTGACTGCAAGCTCACACCGGGCTGCAAGGCGTCAACGCATATGGCCTCCGCGAGGGCGCTGGCATCGCTGGACGGCAAGAATCTCGGTGGGAGCTGAAGTGGACCGCGCTGCACGATGGGAAAATCCCACCAGCCCAATGGCCAATGGGCGTACATCGGTTTCAACCTAAGATGGCCTCCAGGATGGTTCAATATAGAACATAGATGGCAATATAGCCGAAGATTGCTCAAGACGGCTTCCAGGATGCTCCCGGAGACTCCACGCCGCCCCAAGACTGCCCCAGGAAACGCGCAGTTGAACAGAGAGAGGACGCGCCTCGATGTCGTCCAAGATGGCCCCGCGAAGCTCCCTAGAGGCTCCGAGACGCCCCCCACGAGGCACCCAATATGCTGGCCAATATGCCCCCAATTGGGGCCCAAGAAGCCTCGTCGTCGTCGTCGTCGTCGTCGTCGTCGTCGTCGTCGTCGTCGTCGTCCGTCGTCGCCCAGGCCTGGCGGGTACGCGAAGCGTCAAGAATTACTAGAACTCTCAAACTGGCACCACGTGACAAGAACATCTTGCGCGAGGACCTGAAGCGTGCCGTGCGTGGGGGTCTTGGCCATGCCCTTCCGCACCCAGTCGTCGTACAGGAGGTGCTTCCATGATGGTGACGCCGACGACGTGTCCTCCCACCAGTAACGGGCAAGCGGCCGCAGCACGTCGGCCATGACGCCGAACTGAACCTGCAGCGGCGTGCAATCCCAATTCCACTCGATGGATATCCAACCTCGCCCTTTATCAGCAGCCGTGGAGAATGATAAGGCCATCTGCTTGACACACTCAGCCTGGTACGATTGGTGGGCGAATCCCACCATGGCAGCAGCGTCCAACGACCTCTGGCTCTCCTGGTGGCGCTTGCTGCAGGTCGAACCCAAGCGTTCGAAGGCGAGCCTCAGCTTCAGACGATCGGGATCCGCCATTCCGATCGGCGGAGGAGCAGGGGGAAGGACGAGAAGGAGGAGGAGGGAAAGAGGAAGAGGGGGGAAGATGGGGGAGGCGGAGGAGGAGGAGGAAGGAGGACGACGCTGGCCGTTCGGGAAGGTTTTCGGACGTTTTCGGCCCTTTCGGGACTCTGGAAAACTCCAGGGGGCCTCCGGGGACCTCCAGGGGTCAGGATCCGGGGCGGGAGCACAACTTACCACCGCCCTGATCGCCGCTTTCCGCCCTCCTCTATCCATCCAGCCCCCTGTCCCTGCCAATTCCCATCCTTCCATTTCCCATTCCCTTCTCCTCATCCTCCCTCCCTCCTCCTCCTCCCTCCTCACCCCCATCATCCCGCTCCCCATCCCCCGCCCCCCTCAAGGCCCACTGAGGTCGCGGCCGCAGGGTGCCGCGAGCGGTCCACGACCGCGGATGGCGACGTCCAGTGGCCCCAACGTGGGCCGCTCTGGTATTGAAGGCCGCCGGCGCCACAAAATGCTCGCCGACGCGGAGCTTCTTGCTGTTCGCGTCGTCCACCAGCCGATCCAGAACCTGCCGATCCCGCTTCGACCTCTCGAAGCGCCTCGTGGCCGCGCGGTGCAGGTTGGCACCGACTCTCGAGAGTTCCCGGGAACCTGATGGGAATTCCTCGCGCCTCGGGGGGAGAGGGCCGCAAGAGGGCCTTGCTGGCGCCCGCCCCCCGCTCGAGCGGCCAACCCGTCTTCGCCCCTCCGACTCGGACGTCAACCCAGTAAGCCCCTCCGACTCGGACGTCAACACAGCAAGAGACTCGGACGTCAATCCAGCAAGCCCGTCAGAAACATCGCCGGGGGGATCAGAATCGGGCGACAGGGAAGAGAGGGGAATGAGACGCCCCGCCCCCGACCCCCGCCTGCCCCCCGCCCAAAGGGGGGAGGAGAGGAGGGGGGATGAAGTGGAAAGGAGGAGGGAGTGAAAAGGCGGCAGGCTTGAGGATCCAGGGAGGAGGAGGACGACGACGACGACGACGACGACGACGACGACGACGACGACGACGACGAAACTGCCATTCCTGCGCTCCTACTCCCCTCCTCCTCCCCCTCATCCTCCTCCCCCTGCCCCTACTCCCCCTCCTCGTCCCCATCGTCCTCCTCCTGCCTGCCCCTATCCCCAGGACTCCTCTCCTCCCGCCACGGGCGCGGGGGGGGGAGGGAGGAGGCGTCTCGACGTCCCCCTCTCAGCGAGGGGGCTGTCGCCCCGCCAAGCCTGGGTCATAAGTGCCCAAACGATTGAACCAAAACGACAGCGGACGACGACGACGACGACAGACCTGACACGACGACGACGACCTGAGACCGCCGTCCGCCGCCCCATGGCCCATGGCCCATGCGGGACATCGGGATATCAGCGACCGCCGCCCCATGCGGGACATCGGGGCATCAGCGCCCGCCGCCCCATGCGGGACATCGGGATATCAGTGAGTGATATCAGCGTCCGCCGCCCCATCCGGGACATCGGGATATCAACGTCCGCCGCCCCATGCGGGACATCGGGATATCAGCGACCGCCGCCCCATGCGGGACATCGGGACATCAGCGTCCGCCGCCCCATGCGGGACATCGGGATATCAGCGTCCGCCGCCCCATGCGGGACATCGAGATATCAGCGTCCGCCGCCCCATGCGGGACATCGGGATATCAGCGACCGCCGCCCCATGCGGGACATCGGGACATCAGCGTCCGCCGCCCCGTGCGGGACATCGGGATATCAGCGTCCGCCGCCGCCCCACGCGGGACATCGGGATATCAGCGTCCGCCGCCCCATGAGGGACATCGGGATATCAGCGTCCGCCGCCCCGCGCGGGACATCGGGACATCAGCGTCCGCCGCCCCATGCGGGACATCGGGATATCAGCGTCCGCCGCCCCATGCGGGACATCGGGATATCAGCGTCCGCCGCCCCGCGCGGGACATCGGGACATCAGCGTCTGCCGCCCCATGCGGGACATCGGGATATCAGCGTCCGCCGCCCCATGCGGGACATCGGGATATCAGCGTCCGCCGCCCCATGCGGGACATCGAGATATCAGCGTCCGCCGCCCCGTGCGGGACATCGGGATATCAACGAAATCAATCGTGATCCGCGGACCCCGATGGGGCCCCCGAGGCGTGCGCGGCAGCCACGGCACGGCACGGCACGACACGGCGCGGCACGACAGGGCACGGCACCACGCGTTTAGCGGGGTTGAGGTGAGTTTTGGTGAATCACACGCTGCTTGAATACACTTATCGGTGAGGTGGCTGTCTTCGGAATGTTATGTTTGCTTGTATTAACTTTTCGGAAACGGTTGTTTTCCAAGAATTGCAAATATTAGATTTTGAAATCCAGGATTTTGTATTTTTGGCTGTGAATTCTTGGTTTTGATGGTTTTCTTGGTCGGGCCTCCGCCTTACCGCGCATCAGGAGCCTTCAGCCCTTGCCCCCCCGAGGTGAGGGGAGGGCCGTGGGAGGCCCAGAGTCGCCCCGCGACTCGGGAATGGAGGGCAGCCGAGAAGGCGGCTGGGCCGTCGTCGAACCCGCCCTAGAGGCCCGACTCCCCCGAGAAAGAGACAACAGACCGTTCACGGAGGGCTGAGGTCGAGTAACCGACGAAGGCTCCTCGGCGGACTGAACCCCTGGGCCCGGCAGCCTGGGGCCGGTGTCCTCCTGGACCTGGGCCGGCTCGTCCCAGGCCGCGTCGGGAGGGGGGCCCTCCCGGGCGACGTCAACGGCGGAGACCCGGCGGGTTCCTGCAGCCCGAAGAAGGTCCTGCCATTGAGGGTCCTGAGCCAGCTGGATGCCGCATTCCTCCTCTGAGCTGGCCAACCTGAGCTGCTCGACACTGCACTTCCAGAGACGAGCGCGGACCGCCACCCAGGCAGTTCCGCCCTCACACAGCACGACGACCCCGGGGCCCGTCCATCCGTCTCGCCTCCGGCCGAGGGCGTCGGCCCGCGAGGAGGTGCGAGAGAAATGTCTCCAGACGAAAACCCATTGACCGGGAGTGAAGGTCTGAACATTCGGCGCCTTGGCTCTCGAGGCGCGGCTTATCTTCTCGCGCGAGGTGACCTCCATGGCGAGCCTCCTGGCCGCCGCTCTAACCTCTTGCGCCCGCGCAAATTCAGCTCCCGCTTGATCCTGCTCGGAAGGAGGACGGACCGCGTCTTGCCATCCAGGCAACCCTTTATGATCGTCGCTCAGAATGTCGTGTGGGAGTCTGGGGTTCTCTCCGAACACTAGCTGGAGGGGTGAGAACCCGCCACGATGCCAATAGCGGTTCTTGTGTGCCACGAGCTCGGTAATCAGATCGTCTAATTCTTGGAGGTCGGCTGGGAGGAATGGTCCTGACTCGAGCTCGGCCTTCACTCTGTCCTTCACCCAGCCACCGTGACGCTCCACCCTGCCATTTTGCCAGGGGGAGTCCGCGTCACAGACGTATTGGCACACCCCCCACTGTTCCATGCCCCGTGCGAACCTGGAACCAAACTCCGAACCCCGTCGGAGATGACGAAGTGAGGCGCACCGAACGGCCGGATCCAACACTGAAGGAACGCCGGCCAGACTGTGGCCGATCGAGCATCGGCGACGCGAACCACAACCTGCAAGTTGGATCCGTGGTCCACCACGTTGAGGTAAGGATGCGTGATCCCTTGGAAGTCCAAGTAGAAGAGATCAACACCCACGATGTGATTGAACCGAAAGGTGCGGGGGATGGCCACTCGCCTGTGCACGCCAGTCCTGGCTCGCTCGTCACACTCGGAACACCGAAAACCCCGACGAACCCACCTGAGAAGATGCTGCTTGGTGCCTCCCGCTCGCAGGACTCTGATGAACTTCGGAATCTCCGGATGACCCATATTCACGTGGATTTTATACAGCAATCTCTTCTCATCTTCTGAGGGCTCCGGCTCCGGATCTGGACTGGCCTTGGTGGCCTGGGACGGTCCCCGGGTCTCAGGTTCGTCCTCGCTCTCCGCATCGGAGGCCTCACCTTCCGCGCCTTCTGCTTCTGCCTCGGGGAAGCCCCCCTCAACCAGATCTCCCCAGGAAGGACGCTGACGGCTCGAGGCTCCACTTCACTGCTCCGAAACCGCTCTGGACACCGCCCTGACAAACTGCGCCGGATAGCGCCCCGCCTTAGTGGTGACACTGCCGCCTTCGAGCATCGCGTGATCGTGATCTCCGAGGCAGAGGTGCCCCTCTAGCAACCGAGCGAGGTGGGGGTGATTGGTCATGATGCCCGTGGGCTTCTTGTTAAGCCCCCGACCGTCCACACTCAGACCAAAACGACACATGTCAACCCTAAGACGCTTGACCCCTGGCAGAGACAACACGCACTGCACCACCTCGGTCCTCCACGACGTGGCGTAGAGGGGGTGCTCGAAGGCAAAGTAGCGGCCCCGGGACACCTGGTACGCAGCGATTTCCATGCACAAGATCAAGTCTCGGAGCCCGGCCAAGACCAGGCGATGCCAATCATCGGGGTCCATGCGATCGCGGTTAAGGCTGTTGATCGCTGAAAACGCGCGACACTCGGAGCACAACCATATGACCTCGGGAGCCTCCTCCCGAATGACCCTCCAGAGTTCCCTCACGTGACTTTTCCGAGAAGCATCCCAATCTCGCTTAATATCCCAGCTGGCCCGGGATCCGAGAGGAGCCCCGGACCTCTCCACTTCGGGAGCGATGCGCGGAGGGGAGAAAACTTCCATAAAGGACACCTTGGAGCGACCCCTGGACGGGAAGCTCTCTGGGCCTCCCTCTTTGGAACGATTCGAACCTCCCCGGGAAGCTCTCTCGACCAGCGCTTTCCGAACCCGCGAACTGCACGACACCTCGCGGTCGTCATTCCATAAATCTCCGTCGAGCCACTCTTGCTCGACCGGGTCCCTGGTCGCGTCTCCGGGACCGAAGGAAGAGGATGAGGAAGGAGAGGGATGCTGGCTTTTACCAGCGCTACGGGCGCCGCCAGAGGCTGCACAGCCACAGAAGTGCTTAGTCAGTCCCAGCGACTGCGCCCTCGCGCCTCGCCGAGACTCTCGTGGAAATGTCCCGTCCTGGGAAATTACTGCTCGAGACTTCCCGCGTCGCTCACGATCTCCCAACTGGCATCCCCCTCCGTCTCCGGAATGGTCTCGAGCGTTCGGTCGGCTGTAGGTGTCGTGGTCTCGGTACTGATTGTTGTCGTCGTCGTCGTCTCCGTGGTGGCCGATGGCTGGCCGCCCTGACGGCTCTCCGGAGGAGGCGGTCCTGGTGGAGGCGGGGGCTGGGGCTCCATGCTGCCCGAGGCCCCGCTGCTGTCCACCCCCGGCTCTCCTCCGGTCGACATCTGGTAGTGTGCGTTCAGGAGATGTACCATCCCGGTCACCGCATGTCCGATCTGCAGCATCATGTTGCCGAGCTGGCTCACTGACCCCTCGACGTTGCGCAACGAGTCCCCCACGTCGTTGATCCGCTGCTGCATGTCGTCGAAGTTCTCCGCCAGGTCCTCCAGGAACCCGAGGCTCTTCATGACGTGCACCACGCTCTGGTAGATTTGTTGTAGTCCTTCTTGGACTTGAGTCGGTTGTTCCCGGGCCATCGTCACGACCTCCACCATGCGGTCCACCACTTGCTGGACACGACCGAGTTCTCGAAGCCCCTCTGGTAGTGCCCCGAGCTGCCACTGCAGCCTCTGCATCAACGTGCTGAGGCTGTTGACCGTCGTTAGTGCCGCTCCGCCTGCCTGGAACGCTGGGTCGTTCTGGAGCATCTCCGCTGCGCGCGCCGCCGAGGACGCTGCCGCCCGGGCTGCTTGCGCAGCTGAGGGCTGTGCTGGTGGCGCAGCTGGCCCGATCCCCGCCTGAATCCACGTCAGTCGCTCTCCGCAGCGAGTGCACTTGCTCCCACTCCCGCGATGGTTCCCGCAGTAGCGCACCTCGCTGGGCGGGCGAGGACACTCGTTCGGACTCACCTTGGGAAACGGCTTGGGAGGTGGCTTGCCTGCTGCTGGACCTGTGAGCTGCCCGGTCTGAGTCGATGATGCCGAGGCTGCGGCCGCCCCTCCGTCCACCGTCATCGGAGCGACTGGAGCTCCTGCTATCGGCGGTGGGGGAAGTGGCTGCTCGGTGATGTCTCGGCTCGGGTTGCCGACTGCCGCCGCCGTGCCTGGCGTCATCGTCGGTGCCACTGGTGCTGTTGGCGGCGCCGCTGGAGGTGCAGGTGGCCACTGGGCTGCCGCTGCTGCTGCATTCCACCACACCGGACCCTGGAACTGGCCCTGCGGTCCAAGTGGCCCCTGGGTGGATGGCCCAGGCGGTGGGAGCGGCTGCGGCATGCCCTGATCTGCTGGCTGATCGCTGTCCGAGCTGATGCCCGCGAGTGCCAACTGCGGCGTGCGAGGAACTCCTCGGTAGCCTGCTTCGCTCCTGGCTCCTTCTTCTTTCCGGCGGCCGCCCTGGTCGGCATCCAGAGGAGGACCAAGGTCTTCATCACCGGCGCCATCCTCATGGCGGCTGAGTGCCGCTGCTGACTGTGAAGAAAGCCTCCGGGTTCGGAGGCAAAGTGCTGAAAGCTGATCGCGCAGGCTTGAGCCTAAAGTAGCTACGGACCTCTTGCCTTGGATGGCTTCGAGAGCTCCGAGGCCCCCTTTCCCGGTGTCGTAGTCCTCGGCCCCCTTCACCTTAGCTTGTCTGAGAGACCCCGGGACCTGGTCTGAACAAGCTCGCTGAGCCCGCGGCTGGATGTGATCCCCGATCCTCTCAACGACCCGGGCGAGCACCATGTAGATCCCCAGGAACCCCGTGGCCAGGAACGCACCTACGATCTTCTGAGAGTTCCCGAAGTCCTGGCTCGCTCTGATCCTGGTCCTGGCCCTTGATCTCCTGAAACGCCCTGGGTGCCTTGCTAAGATGATGACGAGAAGGATGATGTACTGCTGCACTGATCCGTCTGCCAGCATCTTCGGTGCCTGCCGATCTCCAAGCTGAAAAGATGAGGGTGACAGAAACGGGTACTTGTTCAGGGCCGAGGCTGGGACCCCCCACGGCCCCGAGACTGCACGTACTATCTCGGCCACGCGGTGCCCGGACCCTAGACGAGTCAAAGTGACCTTGGGCTCTGGGGTGTCCAAACTCATCTCATTCTTCGGAAAGTCAATCACTGCACCCAAGAACTCGAGCAAATTGACGCTGAGGATGTGAGGAACATTGTCCTCGAGCACCGTGGTCTCAACGATACCGACGGCTCCTCCTAGGCACATCGGAAAAAGGATCGAGGCAAGCACAGTGGCGGCACCTCCCACTCCGTGCGCCGCCCTAGGCTTGCGATGCTGCCTGGGAATGACTTCAAAACACATCCCGAGACCAGCCAGAGCCTGCGACTCTCGATTCAGCGCCTCCAGTCCGACAAGGTCGCTGCCGGCGCCAGGGTCTACAAGCCCCTGCGTTGACCTGGCGACCAGGTAGACGTCGCTGGAGCCGAGCTCAGCCTCGGCCTCCTCCCAGCTGGGGCAGGACAGGCTGCGCCAGTCGTTGGAGTCGGTCGTGCACCCCTCGAACGAGTAGCCGTTGAGCACCTTGCGCCCCGAGGGGGCACTCGTCCGGTCTCTGGGGGGATCCGGGCACCCCCTGCTCCAGTGGCCTTTCTTGTCGCAATTCTTGCACCTCGTGACCTTCATCAGCTGCTGAAGCGACAACTTCGGCTTGAACCCGCGGCCGCGACCTTGTCCCTTTCCTCGCCCCGGGTCTCTTTCCGGCCTCGCCCGGCAGGATGAGCCCGAGGTGGAGGCTGGACACGATCGCCGCCGGCTTTGCCTCCGAAGTACTCCCTGTCGCGCTTGGCGGCCCTCTTGAGCTCCATATTCTGCTTCCAAGACCGGTCGTTGGCGAGCATGACCAGGGCGCCGTCGACCTGGTCCTCCGTGAGGTTGAGATCGTCTATCTCGGCCAGGAGTGCCGCCTCGTCGAGGTCATCGTCGTATCCCTCGCCCTCGTCGTAGTAGTCGTAGGACTCGATCTCGCCGTCGGACTCCTGGTCGTAACCACCCTCACCACCGTCGACCGGAGCGGAAGGGAAGGAGTGAGCTGCACTGCCACTGGGTCCTACGTCAACGCCCGGGCCGAAGCCCTCAGTACTGGAAGCCAGGTTGGCGCTCGCTCCGCGAGCCCCTGGTAGCAACCGTTCTGATCCGTAGGCGTCCATCTGTCTCAGTGCCCACGCCACGCTGTCGTAGTCCAGTCGTCCTTGCGTGAGTGTACGAAGGTTCTGGGCGCCCTGGGCTGAGAGCGCTGCACCTTCTTCTAGAAATAGTCCTTTGAGCTTGGGTGACATCCAAAGGTCGTGCCCCTCTGCCTCCAGCAGCTGGGCCTCGCGCCGGCACGCGTAGGCTGTGAGAGTCTCCTTGGCCTCGCGGGTGGCCTCGAAGAGAGCCTTCCTTCCGGCGCGACGGAGATCATCTCCTTCACGTTCTCCGGCCATGATGTCCATGCGCCCTATGAGGATGTCCAGCCAGCCCGGACCTGAGAGATCCGCCTCGGGAACATCGTCAAACTTGGACTGCATTGTCCAGTCGAAGAGCTTGAGGAAGCGCTCGGCCCGGCGCCAGACCGCGACGTCGGTGTTCTTGTCCCAGCGGCGGACGGCCTTGCGCCACCCTCGGTAGTGCGCCCAGCCCGGGAAGGCGGGCGGGTCCGAGTAGTCACCGCGCTGCCATCCGCCGCCACTCCACTGCTGGCCTGGCCAGCTCTGGTCGGCTGCTCGCCAGTCGCCGGCACCCCAGCCGCCGGCGCTCTGGTTGCCCGCAGCCCACTCGCCGGTCCAGCGCCAAGCTGCCTCGCCGTTCTTCTGATCCTGCTGCTGGTTCGAGCCGTCGCCTGCCGAGCCGGCTGCCTGAGACTCCTGGGTCCCGCAGCCTGGCCGGGCCGGTGACCATGGGTCCTGAGCGCACCACGGGTCGACGCTGGGCTCGTTCCAGCCACTCCATGTCTGTCGTCCTGCTGCCTGAGACTCCTGGGACTGGCTTTCCCTCATAGTCGTGGCGACTTAACTTCTTCACCAGCTCCAAGAGCTCAGGGGTCACTCCTGGCTGTGTCGGTCCTGGAGGCGCCGCGCTGCCTGCGCTCCCGCCGCCTCGCTCACCGTCGCCAGGGGTGGTGCCTTTCTCGCCCGTCACTCCGTCGTCGGGCATCGCCGTGGATCCCCACACTTCCCAGTGCGCTGAGCGCAGCCGCGGCAGTGGCTCGCGAGCAAGGGGCCGGGCGCACCGATCAAGGCTGCCCGCCGCTGCCCATGGCCACCTGCCGAGACCGCGCTCCGCTACCAACTGTGGCAGCAGGAGGAGCAGGCAGATGTTTATCCCTTGAGCCACAGGGCGAATCACGGTCAGAACTAGACTCGCCCTCTAAGTGCTGAACCTATATTTAACGAATGTGCCCATCTATCACAATCGGAATCAGCATCAGCATTGTCATCATCATTAGCCTTATCATCATAATCATCATCATCAACAGCATCATCGTCATCATCATCAGCATCGTCATCATCATCATCGTCAACATCATCGTCAGCATCATCATCAGAAGCAGCAGCACCAACACCATCATCATCATCATCATCATCATCATCATCAGCAGCAGCAGCAGCAGCAGCAGCTGCATAAGCATCATAATCCTCATCATAATCGTCATCATCATCATCATCGACATCATCGTCATCAGCAGCATCATCAATACCATCATCAACACAATCAGCATCATCATCATCATCATCATCATTAACAACAGCATCATCATCGTCACCATCGTAGTCGTCATCATCATAGTCATCATCATCATCGTCATCATCATCATCGTAGTCATCATCGTCGTCCTCATCATGAATCAGAATCATCATCATCAGCATCATCGCCATCATCATCATCATCATCATCATCATCATCATTCCCATCATCATCAAGAGCAGCAGCATCGTCAGCATCATCTGCAGCAGCAACCACACCATCATCATGCTCATCATCACCACCACCACCACCATCATCATTAGCATCATCAGCATCATCACCCGTATGATTATCAGCATCAGCATCATAATCAGCAACGGCAGCAACATCACAATCAGCAGCAGCGTCATCAGCACGAGTCCCATCATCATCATCATCAGCATCATCATCACGATCATCACTATCATCATCATCATCCCCATCACCATCATCATCATCATCAGCAGCAGCAGCAGCATGAGCAGCATCATCATAATCAGCAGCACCATTATCAACATTATCATCGTCGTCATCAGCATCATCAGCATCAGCATCATCAGCAGCAGTACCACCATCATCATCAACGTCATCATCATTATCATCGTCGTCGCCATCACCACCACCACCACCACCACCACCACCGCGATTGTCGCCATGTTCCGCATCACATTCATCATCATGACCTTCACGACGGATCGTCATCAAAGAACCTTGCAGAGAACCTGGATGGGAGGGAGGAGCAGCATGAGGACGAGCAAGCGGGAGAAACGCAGGAGGGAAAAGAGGGGAAGGAGCGGGGGAGGAGAAGAACCGGTAGGAGAAGAAGGCGCAGGATGAAGAGCGGCAGGCTCGGGCTGGGCAGAGAGAAAGAGAGGAGGGAAGGCGCGAGGAGGAGCAGGGAGAAGCAGGGAGGCGCAGGGAGGAGCAGGGAGGAGAAGGCAAGCTGGAGCAGAGCGAACTTAAGCGAGGGCGCGGGGGGGGGGCGCCGCGCCTCCGTAGATATCCGCCCGGCCCTCTGCCGCGCCGGTCTGCTTCACCCACCCGAACACGTCCAAGTAGAGCACCTCGGGGAGAGGAGGGGGACAAGGACGAGGAGGAGGGCGAGGAGGAGGAGAGGACTGCAAACTCCTCACTCCTCATTCCTCCTCCACCTCCTCCTCAACCTCCTCCTCCTCCACCTCCTCCTCCACCTCCTCATCCTCCTCATCCTCCTCATCTTCTTATTGATTCAGTACCTAGCTACGGCTTTCGTGTTTCGTGCCGTCGGGAACAGGGAGGGACATTCGTGCCAGCTGTATGGGAGGTGGGAGCGCAGAAGGAAGCGGGACGGGAGGGAAAGAAGTCGGATGAGAAAGAGAAGACATATCAGGAGAAGGAGGAAACGGCTGACCTGCAAAGTGCACGCCGGCGGGGGCGCTGCAGGCGGGCAACGTGGCGCCGAGGTGTAAAACAACAGCGGCGGCGGCCTCTGCGCCGGTCGGGGGCGGCATCCTTGTGAAGTGCTGCAGGGGAGGGGCAAGGAGCAAAAGAATCCGAACGGCGCTATGAACATCTCTCACCCTCTAGGCCAGACGGAAGCGGGCGACAGCCCTGTATTCACAGCAGTCGCAACCGTTCACTTTTCAATCTGTGTGTGACTGAGATGCATAGCGAATCTCTCAGGACAGCTCGAGCTAGACTGGGGCCGAGGTCCTCGGCCATAACCAAGGCGGCCCGCAGGGCTGGCACGAAACTTCAAACCCCCTTTCACCATAATGGCGATAGGCGGGGACGGCGGGAGGAAAGACTTGAGCATAGACGGATGCGGCCGGAGGGGAGAGAGAAAGACGTTCAGAGAACTGTAGCATCTCTCACCCTCCAGGCCAGACGGAAGCGGGCGACAGCCCTGTATTCACAGCAATCGCAACCGTTCACTTTTCAATATGTGTGTGACTGAGATGCATAGCGAATCTCTCAGGACAGCTCGAGCTAGACTGGGGCCGAGGTCCTCGGCCATAACCAAGGCGGCCCGCAAGGCCGGCACGAAACTTCAAACCCCCAGACCCAGACTGTGCTCTGGAGCCGCCTGCGGCGAAACCTTACCCAACTATTCGATTTAAACGGGCACCACGGAGGGCTTCAACGGATCTCACGAACCAGATCGCAATGGCAGCCGATAACCTCTTAGGGTAGGAGGCAGCGAGGGCCGTTAAGTTGACACCTGACCCCGGAGCCTTACCCCGAAGTATGATGTGTGGTTTCAGACTAAAAGAACAGCACCCGTGGCCTTTACGAAGCAAGTGTTCATGACGCAGCATGGGGACATGCCAGCCTACGAAGCGAGTACGTTTACGCCAGCGGGCTCCGAAACCGCACTGGTCGATCACAAGCTGCTTACAAGAGGGGTGGCCCATCAAGGCCGACATTCGCACTTCGCGCCACGCTTTCGAGGCGCGAAGATTCTCGAGCAAAACAGAGACACGCGCACGGATACAAGCCCTCACAAGCCTACATGTGACCTTCAGCGTCTGATTACCCGTCTCCAGTCTAGCAGCCTCCGCGGGAGTCGGGTTCGGGATCCCGCAAGGGCACCAAGGTCTGCGGATCTGCTTGAACAGTCCAGATGCTGCATGGGAAGGCTGCGAAGATACCTTTTACCACGCCGGACTGGATCCAGCCCAAGATCACATTGACAACAACTGGGTTGGTGAGGTCATACTCTGGTCCATTGAGAGAGTCAAAACTGATGCTACTTTCTTTCATCGAGTTCAGGCGTTCAGCAACGGCACCTGCGCCCGAGAACAAATCTAGATACACGCGATTGTCATGGCCAAGATTGGCCGCACGCTGGAAAACTTTCCGAAGTCTGCCTCGAATTTGATGAGCAGGCAAGTGTTGATCCAACCCCGCGTTGCGGCCCCCACGGCCTCCGTGAAAAGGCCGTCTCATCCCTTCCCGCGCAGTCGCTTCCGGCCCAGCCCGGGTGGCGGAGGTGGCTTGGCCTGCAGGGCCAGCAGCTGGTGCAGGTGGCTCTCGATGGCCAGGCCGTAGTCCCGCACTGGCTTGGGCAGGCACTCCAGCGACTTCAGAACTCGCGCATGCTTCTCGCACCTCTTGACTGATGTGTCCGCGGCCCAGCGGCCGCGGCGCATGATCTCCTCCAGGGGGCGGGTCTGCCCGAGCGCGTCGTCGATGGCCCCCCCGCGCCGCACGGGTGGAGGTTGGCCTGGCCCAGACCTGCAGCCTCTGACACGCGCTTGAACAGGCTCGAGAACTTCCGATAATCGAAGGACCACGCTTTGTCCTGGCCTGAGCGCTTCTTCAAGGTTGAGAAGCGTGGGTAGAGGCAAACCAGCTCGGGACTGTCCGACAGGATGCTCTCGTCGAACTCCTTGGTCCTCGTGGGGATGGCCTCTTCCTCGGGCGCCAGCAGCAGCGCCCAGAACTTGGTCCCCGAGCCGGGGAGCGGAGGAACGAGCTGAGCCACCCGCAACCCCAGGCACTCGCTGGGCCTCAGGTACGTCCGAAACAGGAACACCAGGCACTGCGCGAACTCCAGCTCGTTGATGTGCAGAGCTGCGCCCACTAGGGCGCACAGACCGATCCACGGCAAGGGCGCCCGACTGAGACCAGGAGCCAGCCTCCTGAAGCCCTTCAGCGCGATCTTGGCCCGCCTGAGGACCATCGCGCTGCGGATGCCTGGGCTCCTGTACTCTAGCGCCGCGATCACCTTCTCTCCCGAGTCGTGGTTGTGGCCCTGGAAGTAGAGGTCCTCCAGGTACTCGAGCATCGCGAAGGAGATGTCCTCGCTGGCGTTCAGCGGCAGGCCGTTGTTGCTGGCCCAGGTCTGGAAGTCCCGAAAGTACCTGTCGTACATCAAGGCAGAAGGACGTGTCACCTTGTTCACCTCCAAGAAGTACTGGCCGAAACTGGTGGGCCAGCTGACGGCGGCGAGCACGTTGCCTCCGCTGCTGGGCGGCTGGCTGGTGGCTGACCTCCGTCAAAGGTCTCCTCGCAGGCAGAGGCTGCGCCCGAGAGAGCAGCATCCTCTGAGTCGTCGCTATCCGAGTCGAAGTCCTCGAGGTACCCGTCGTCAACCCAATCGCGCCAAGCGCTTGATGGTCCCAGCGTGTAAGGCCCGCCGCCTGGACGCCAGAGCCCGTCGTCGAACTCGGGCGGGGCGTCTGGGTCGCTGCTGGCTCGGGCGAGCGCCTCGACAGCAGCCTGGAGCGAGGCGCGCACTTCCGGGCCTCGGGCTGCCCAAAGTGGACGAGCATCCCGCGGCCCGCCGCCGCCCCGCACGGGCGGCCCCGTCTTGATCCGGGAGGCGGCGTCGGAGGGATTGAACTCTGAAAGGAATCCATCTCGAGACGAAGTCCGTATCCGATGCCATCGACAATGCTGCTAGTTGACGACAATGTCTATTGACGACCATGCTGCTCGCCCTGCCCTTCCCCTGCGCCAAGACGAACCCCAAATTGTCTCCGAGGAAAAGGTGGCGAAGGGAGAAGTGACGAACCGGTCGAAGACGATTTCTGGCAGCGATGACCGTTGCCCTTCCTTCTGATGACGTGATTTTCTCGGCCACTCGCCAGCGGCCACGAACCTTCAATCCCCAGCTAGAGAAGGGCCCGATGCTCTCGCGCCGGATGCCCATGAGCTCGGGAGGGAGCTCATATGGCAGAGACCCCTCGCATGGCCGCTGCGCACCCGACGGCCCCCCATCGGAAGCCAAGGCGCGGCGGCGGGCCTGCACGGCGTCCTCGACTGCGAACCTCCAGCGCTCGCTCTGCCAGCCCCACTCTCTCACAGTCTGGAGGTCGAAGGGCTTCACCACGATGCCGAACCCCCCGTCGTCCGTGACGTTGGCCCCCTCGGAGTCCGTCGCAACGACCTGCGTGCTCCAGGGCCTCTTGCTGTCCGTGTAGGCCAGCGGCAGCAGCACCATCATCCAACGGAGCTCTCGGGCGACCGCAGGCCAGATCTTGACGCGCGAGTCGCCAGCGACCTCTATGAAGCGATAGATCGAGTGCGGGATACTGAGTAGGCACCGTCTCAAGATAGCCGACCACGCGAAGTGCCCTACGATACGACGCAATATCTTCCCCGAGACGAACCCGTCCTCGAGGATGGCCGCAATGGCCAGGCGCACCTTCCACCAACGGCGGTGCCCGACTGGAATACGTCCTGAGGCCCGATCGAGCTTCATGCCCGTGAACTGGGCCTCGGGCAAGCCGTGCTCGAGCTCCTTGCACTGGAGCCCGTCGGCCGCGAGCTGGGCGCATAGCTTCTTGGCCATGTCCCTGACGACGTCGTCGCAGGTGCCGATGACCCCCGCGTTGACGACGTAGATCGCAGTCCCGAACTTGTCGCCCGCAATGTCGAGCGCGCGCTTCTTGTCAAGCAGGAAGGCCTCCGTAGGCACGCCCGCGCGGAGCGCGCTGGCCGTCGCCATAGCCTGGCAGAAGTAAAGAGCCCAAGACCAGCCCATGGCCATGACTTCGAGGCGAGGCGCGACGTAGCCAGTCGCGGTCACGCCAAGCCTAGTTGCCAACTTGCCGTTGGCATGATGAAGGTGCCGAGCAGAAACCCGAGGCAGCGCAAAAAGGTCCGAGACGCCGGGCGGCGCTTCGCAGCGGTAGAAGGCGTTGTCAACGTCCATCTGGGACAGAATGAGGTCGTCCGTGAGCCCCATCTCGACGGAGGCCCACGACGCAGGAGTTGGTAGGCGCGAGTGCGCCGGTTCGTCGAAGAGGTCGTTGACCGCTCTGGTGCCCAGAATCATGCGCAAGCGCCCGTCCTTCTTCACCACGAAGAAGATGCCAACCGTAGCTGGGTGCTCAGCACGTATGGTGACCAGACCGGCCTCCAGCATTTGCACGACGAAGTTACTATAACGCACCTGGTCCTTGACCAGAGAAGGGTCGCTGCACGGTCGAATTAGGGCATTAGCCGAAGTTGAGCTGCCAGAGGACTCTGGCCGCAAGGTAGTCGATACAGACCTCCAGCGTTCAAGAGCCTGGCTGGACAGCACCTGCTCGCCGTCCGCCAGGCCGCCCACCGAGGGCAAGGAGACTAAGTCAGGCTGGAAGTTGCGCCTGGGGTCGCTGTCGGCGTAGCCCGGGCGGCTGCCGCCAAGCACGCTGAGGGCTTGCGCGGCGGTGCAGGGAGGCGGAGGCATGGCCCGATAGACGTCGGCGAGGATCTCGACACTCCGGCGCCGAGCGAGTGATTCCCCCAGACCAGGTGGAGCATGAACGGGGCAGCCGTACATCTCATTCAAGCACTCCACCGCCGAATTAAGAAAGCCTGCGAATGCCGACGAACGTGCACGCGGCGTCGCACAGATCGGCACCCAGAGGCTGGGGAGGAAAAATGGTCTTCACGAGGACACGGCAGCGCGAGGGGTAGAAGTTCGCGGCTGACAGTCATCCCTGCTTTCGGCGGCTGGACGGGACCCCAGCCGCCTGGCCGCTCAAGCGCCTCCAGCCCCCGCCTTGGCTGCCGCGGTGGCCTTGCCCAGGCCCTTCGCGTGCGCCTTGGCAGCGGCTCGCTCGGCAGCTCGCTCAGCCCTGTTCTTGCCCTTGCCTCCGGGGCCGTCCGGGAACGTCAGAGGACCAGCCGCAGCATCTACGAGGGGTCGACGCACGTGAGAAGCCTGACCTGCCTGCAGCCTCCTCTCCTCGTTCAGCTTCCTCGACTCCTTAGCTATCGCGCTCTCGCGGTGGAGCTCCGACGCCACAAACTCCTCCAACAGTGGACAAAGCATCAACTGCCCACGAGTCTCTCCGACCCCGAGGTACAGGAATTCGCCCTGCAGGAGAGCGTCAACCTGGCCGTCTGTCCTCAACAGCTTGTGCTTGTAGCGGTACTCGGTCAGCTGGGCCCGCCGCAGGAGGAGCTCTACGAACGATAGCTCCGCGGCGTTGACTTGGTCGTAGGTCAGAGCGTACTCCACCGCCTTCATGGCCGTCTCGTGATCTGAAACTCCAGGATCAGCTATGGAGAGCGAGCATGTCGACTTCCACCATGAATGCCGAGCCCTCGGGTGGCCGTTTGTCTGCAAAATAAACTGCAAACACCACTTGGTGGTCCGCGGCCCTGTCAAGGGCCATGAGTCCCACGCCGTCTCCGTGACCAGGTCGACCGCGACCTTGAAATCCTTGAAACGCTTGCCCAGCCGGTCTCGTGAAACTTCGAGGATGCGTGCGTCGAGTTCCGTCTCCCCGCCGTCGTCGCCCTGGTCGGCCGGCCCCGCCCCGCGGTCCGCGATGAGCCGCAGCTTGCCGTCCTTCAGCATTACGCCGAACTCCGGCCCCACGACCCATGCATCCCCGCTCGGCGAGTCGAGGGCCAGACGGTTGGCGGAGCTGACGTCGACCCAGCGGCCGTCTGGGGCAGGAAGGCGGCCTCCCCCGAACGTGACTCCGAGAACGTCAGCGATCTTGAGAATCCTGACGTCCTCCGGGGCGGAGGCGGGTGGTGCCTGCGGCGTCACAGTACCGCCGACAGCTGCCGCGCCCACAGGCGCGAGGGCGCCACCCCCGTCGTCAGACTCACCGACGTCGTCCAACAGAGGCTCTGCGTCCGGAGGTGGAACCGCTTGACCACGATTCTGTGCTCGACAGACTGCTCGAGCTCTCTCGTACTGCGCTGGCCGAAGGACCTGTCCAGACTCGAATAGCCGACCCCAATGAGACGGCGGACCCAGGCAGGCCTCCCGCAGAGGCGTCCCCTCGAGGTCGCAGGGCGCGATGCCGAGGAGCGGCGGCACACTCAGCTCCTCCAGGTAGATGTCCCCAGTCGGAGTCCACACCCACATGATGAGAGCGGAGGGGTCGTCTGCTGGTTCGCCCATCACGCGGGCCAGCACCACTGCGTCGCACGGCTCTATCAGCGTCCGTCGATGCCACTGGCGGCGCTCTGTGTCGTAGCGGACGATCACCTCTCGACCTGGCTGCATGTATCGGCGGGCCAGCTCCGGCATCACGTCGCTAAGCACAGGAGTTCAGCGCAGCACCGACCGCCAGCCCGAGAGCGAACGTGAGAAGACACAGTGCGTACGGGGAGCCGAAGTAACTTGACTGCACCGCACACGTCAGAGCACTCGATGCCAGAGGAGAGAGCGCTGGCCAGGCAATCTTCCCGGCCTCCCAGAAGGCAGTGAGGGCGGTAAATATCATTCACCTCAGGCGTCGCCGCCTCGAAAAGACTTGAGCATAGACGGATGCGGCCGGAGGGGAGAGAGAAAGTCGTTCAGAGAACTGTAGCATATGCTCACACTATCTACTGGCAAAACTTGCCATCACGTGTTCCCCAAGCATCTGGCAGTACTTAACAGTGTTTTCAATACAACTTGATACACGTATCAGAGTGATGGACCGAACGGTCATTCATTGTCACTGAGTTCGTGGCTGAAGTGAGGTTATGCGGCGCAGATTGTTATTGTGTTTGTTGTTATTGGTGTTGTTGGTTTTGGTGTTGGTGTTGGTGCTGGTGTTGATATTGTTGTTGCTGCTGTTGTTGGTGGTGGTGGTGTTTGTGTTGTCACTGTTGGTGTTGTTAGTGCTGCTGCGGTTGGTGTTGCTGTTGTTGGCGTTGTTAGTGGTGTTGGTACTGATACTGTTGTTAGTGTTGCTGCAGTTGAAGGTGTTGGTATTGGTGTTGTTTTTGTTGTTGTTGGTGGTGTTGTTTGTTGTTGGTGGTGTTGTTGCTGCTGTTGGTGATGTTGTTGTTGTTGCTAGTGGTGGTGGTGTTATTGGTGTTGTTTGGCGTTGTTTGTCGAGTAATCATTTCTAGAGAATAGTTAGATAATTATTGCTGATCTCTGGAACGGGTTCCGCGCGCTCTCGCCTCGACGCCGGCGGCATTTCCTTTGACAACGAGGGTCCCGCTCGAGCGCGGGCCTGATTGTAAATGTGTGCCCTTGGAGGCCCAGCTACAACGACAACGGCTCCCGCTCGATACTTCCTCACGATTTACCCCGAGACACCCTGGCCAAAGAGGCCCCCGAACTCAGGAACGACGCTCTCGCCCGAGACTTCCTCGCAAGCCAGTCAAGTCGTCAGAGGCCCAGCCACGACGACAAGGGCTCCTGCTCGATACATCCTCACGATTTGTTCCGAGAGACCCTGGCCAAGAAGGCCCCCGAACTCAGAAACGGCGCCCTCGCTCGCGATTCAGTCACATTGGTGTGGACACGTAACAACGACGACAAGACGACAAGGGCTCTCGTTCGATACTTCCTTGAAATGAATTCCCAGAGGCCCTGGCCAAGAAGGCCCCCGAACTCAAGACTGGCGCTCTCGCTCGAGACTTCTCATTATTCACGCAAGTTGGTGGAGGCCCAGACACGGCGACAAGGGTTTTTGTTTGATATGTCTCAATTTGTATTCCGAGAGCCCCTGGCCAGGGTGGCCCCCGAGCTCAGGAACGGCGCTCTAGCTCGAGACTTCCTCGCACTTCAGTCAGTGGCCGACAAGGAAGAGCTTCCACCCGAAATGGGGGTGCGATCGAAGACGAAGTGGGCGAGCATCGAGGGCTGGGGTAAACGAAATGCAAGACACGCGTGCCAGTAAGAGCGAACAGTCTTAAAATGCTTATTGTTGTTGCTGCTGTTGCTGTTGGTGTTGGTGTTGGTATTGTTGGTGTTGGTGTTGTTGGTGTTGTCGGTGTTGTTGGTGTTGCTGTTTGTTGTTTGCTAGGTTGCTATTGCTGTTGTTGCTCTTGTTGTCGTGGTTACTGTTGCTGCTGTTGTTGGTGTTGTTGGTGCTCTTATGTTGCTGCTGATGTTGTTCTTGTTTGTTGTCGCCGTCCCCCTCGCAACCCGGCCCGCGACCCACCCGCGACCCACCCGCGACCCGCTCGCGATCCACCCGCGACCCACACGCGATCCACCCGCGATCCACCCGCGACCCGGCCCGCGATCCAACCCGCGAGCCACCCGCGACCCACACGCGACCCATCCCGCGACCCACCCACATTGCTTCGACGAAAAACTCGACGCCTGCGGCGGACTCACTGCATAATTTGTAAAAGTTAGGCGCCTGCGGCGGGCTCCTTCACAGCCTCGTAGACTGCCGACATCCTCGCCGCCCCCTCACTCTTATCCGCAACTGCGGGGTGCTACGTAAACGGATGTCGCAGATCATCAGGCCATCGCTTTTTCGAGACCTGGGGGCCAGCAAGACTCATGGAGCCCGCAAGAGGCGAGAGGGCGCCTACTCCAAGAGAGGTTGTCCAAAGTGATGGTCGTGCAGCGAGCTGCTCATCTGGGCTTGGCCTCAACCCTGGGCGGGATGGCACGAGGAGGTGGAGGAGGAGCAGCAGCATCAGGAGGCAAGGCACGCAGCGGAGGCGCCTGGGTGGGAGCACGCAGAGCGAATGGAAAGGGCAGCGCCGACGTCTGGCCGCCTTCAGAGTCGGGACCCAGGATGAGGGCCGTGGGAGTTCAGGTCAAATTGCTCGGGTCGTCATCTCCTCCTTGGTATCATCCTCCTCCTCCTCTTCCTCCTCCTCCTCCTCCTCCGCCTCCTCAGCCCCCGCTTCCTCCTAATCGTCACCATGGTCATGATCGCCATTGTCGTCGTCGTCGTGGTTGACATAATCGTGGTCATCGTTGTCGTCACCCGGCATTCCTTCCCCTGGATGGAGAAAGGCCAGAGAAGCGCGCCTGGCGGAAGGGCGGGGGTTTTCATACAAGGCAGCAAATACCATGAAAGCGCAGGCGAAGCCTTCCTGGCCGAAGGGGGTGGAGAAAACACGTACGGGGGCGAGTAAGGGGGCGGTGAGGTATGGTTTCGCGGGTGATTGCCACACAATTGGATCGCTCGAGGAACAGCCACCTGAGCCGAGCTGTCAACATTTGTTACGCGTGTGTTAGGAATCGAAGTAGAATGATTTGCGTTGCAGTCTGGCCTGGACTTGTTCGCCATATAGGTTTTGATACTACAGCATCGACTCATGTGCATGTTGTCCCCTTGGCGCCGATCGGAACGCATGGGGCAAGAGGGTGCCGTTGTTCTGCGGCTGGATGCGGCAGAACATCACGATGAGCCCGAGCAAGATTCCGTGCGCCGCGAACGCGGATATGACCAGCCCCTGGGAGAACACCCCGCAAGGCCCCGCGGCCCCAATATTCTCAATTCACATCATGTTCCTTATCCTGCCCTACTTCCCGTGACCATCCTCTCCATCACCCTCCTCATCCAGTCCTCATCCTCCTCCACCTCCACTCCCTCATCCTCGTCCTCCTGCCGCTCCTGCTCCTCCTCCTCCTCCTCCTCCTCCTCCTCCTCCTCCTCCTGCTGCTCCTCATTACCCTCTTCTTCCTTCGGGTGATCCTCATCATCCCTCCTGCTCGCCACTCTGTTACATCCTTCTTCGGATGTTGCTCCTGGTCCTCTTTATCTCCCCTCTCCTCATGTTCCTTCTCATCATCCCTCCCCATAATTATCTATCTCCAGTTAATCCCACCAGCCCTCCTGGGCTTAGGTGGTTTGACGAAATTTGCCTTCTCGCTTTCCGTAACCCCTCCTAACCCTGCTCGGGGGAGGGGTTTACCCGCATGTGGGACCAATCCCAACCAACTGGGACCAAATACAAATGACTGGGACACTTCTCAACCGCCCCCTCCCCAAAAAAACAACTGGGACCAAGTACAACCAGCCACTTCGGGCCTACAATGGGACTCTTTGTGTCGAGAATGTCCAGACGATCCAGACATCAAATGAACGTGGAAAGGGTACACACTCATTCTGGGAGTCAACATGGGTGCCCCGGTTGGAATTGGCACCAGTTCATTTGTTGTGATCTGGGAGCTGTGCTGTTTTTTTTTTTGCAACAGCAACTCACAACAGCACATATCACCTCTAAACAACAACCTACATCTAACACAACAACCTACATTCGCAAAACATAGCCACACACACACACACCTCCCACGGCACCGCATTTCGAAAGCCCGACGTAGCATCATCTATGTCATCGGCCGATAGTTCCCTCCTCCTCTCCTGCCTCTGCCCTCCTCCTCCTCCTCCTCCTCCTCCTCCTCCTCCTCCTCTGTTTCCTCCTTCTCCTCATCCTCATCCCCCTCGTGCCGCACTCCTCGTCCTCAACTCCCTGGCAGCACGGTGGAGCTCCAAGCGTGGGTTGGCCATCGATATCACCGCCGCCCTCATAAGATAAGGAATCCTCCAGGGCCTGCAGCCTCCACGGCACAGTTTTTAACCAACGCCCCCACAGTTTAGGGCGTCAGAATATACAGTCAGCTGCAGAGGAAAAACAAACAAAAAAAAAACGAAAGAACTGGCTGCTGCCGAAATGAACAGAAAGAGGAAGAGAAGAAACTACACATCTGATAAGACCTCGACAATCTGCCGTGGAATCCAGGTTTTTTTTTACAGATCGTACGAAAACTCTGACTCTGATCTGGAAGCTGCTTTTCGTAACACCGGAAGATCGCGCCGAAGAGCGATGCATCGCAGCTGCATCGGCGGTGCGTCGACGGCGTCAGCGGTGCATCTGCGACGTCAATGTTGGGAACATCGGCCCGGGGTCGTGCGACAGCGTTCGCTCACCAGCCTTTGTGAATGCGACAGGTAATTATTGCATGGGCAGTGCGCAAATAAGCGACAGCGATCGGGGGCGCAGCGGCGGCGGCAGAATGCAAAGTGAACTGTTCGGCCACACTCCCCCCCTTTATGGGTTCGGGGCCCCCCAAAGCCCTGGAGGGCACGAAGCGCTTCAATTGGAAGAAACCCGCACGGATCCGTCGGAGTCCAAAGACCGCAGGAATCCTTCAGGAATGCGAAGAGCCTTTAAGGAAACCTCTAAAGAACCTCTAAGGAAGCCCCAAAGAACCCCGAGGGAAGCCTCGAAAATGCCTCTACGGAAGCCTCCAAAAACCTCTAGGGAAGCCTCTAACGAACCTCTACGGCGGATGCCTATAAGGAAGCCTATAAGGAAGCCTCCAAGAAGCTTCTGATGATGTCTGTAAGGAAGCCTCTCAGGGAGACCCTGAGGAGCTTCTAAGGAAGCCACTAATGAGCTCCCAAGGAAGCCTCTAAAGAAATCTCCAACGAAACCTCTGAGGAGCTCCTACGGAAGCCCCTAAGGAACTTCTCGGGAAGCCCCTAAGAGGCGTTTAAGGAGCTTTTTAAACAAACCCCAACGGAAGCATCTAAGGAAACCTCTACGGAGCTCCTACGGAAGCCTCCGAGGAGCTTTTCAGGAGTTTCTAAGAATGCCCCTAAGGAGCCTCTAAGGAAACCTCTAAGGAGTCTCTAAAGAAGCCTCTAAGGAGCCTCTAACGAACGCCCAAGAAGCCGTTGTAATGAACCTTGAAGAAACGCGCCGACAACGTTCTAAACCTGAACAAATGGTCGTAGTTGGTCCGGATGTGGACCGACATGGTTAAAATATGCCCAAGTTGGTAGCAACTCGTCCTATGTTCGGGTTTGCCCCTCCCCGTGCCCCCCACCCTGGGCCCGGAAAGGGGGGGCGCGAGGCATTAGAGCGCTCAATATGGCCCAAGATGGTTCCAAGAGGGCCTCCGGGAGCCCAAAATGGCCTCCACGGTGGCTCAAGAGAGCTGAAGATGGCTCAAAATAGCCTCCCATATACATCGAAAGCGGCCCAAGACAGCCCCAAGATGGTTTCAAGTGCCCTCTGGGCCCCCCAAAGACCCCCCCAAAAGAAGAAGCCAAAATGGCCTCCAAACCTCGTGAAAATCCATGTTGTTTGCGTTTTGGCCTGTTCGTTTCAGCTGGGCTTCCGCACCTCCAGATGGCCCCAAGAGGGGCCCAAGAGAGCCCCAAGAGGGCCCCAATAACGCCCGAGAGCACCCCAAAAGCGCCCCGAAAAAGGCCCCAAAAGGCAACTGTTGAGACTGCCACGGGGGGACCTGAGTTGAGGACCCCCCCTTGAGATACGGGGGCCAAGACGGCTCGCCCCAAGGGCCCAAAGAGGGCCCTAAGATGGCCTCAAGAGAGCCCCAACAGGGCCCCAAGAGGGCCCCAAGAGGACCTCCTGAGAGCCCCAAGATAGCTCCAAGAGACCCCCGAAAACTTCTCACAACAACGCTTCAACTCGCCTGCCAAACTGTTTCTGAAAGGGCTGATAGGGATACTTGTTGATCGAGACCATAGCGGCAAATCGCCCAGCGTCAAGTCGACACGCGGCTGACGAGCAGCGGACTAAATTAACCCTAAGCGCGCAGGGGCGAGCTACGCTGCGGCTCAGAAGGCGAAACCGACGCTGTGAACAGGCCGAACACGCCGAAGCCGTCGAAGACCAGGAGGAGGCTGGCCCGAATGCATGCCAAAATGGCAGAGTAATTGGTGTCCAGGACAACGACCGGGAAGAGGACCGAGATGAGTCCGCAGAGGGCAGCGTGCAGGGGCTCGACGTACACGAGGAGCACCGAAGGGGGCAATGGCGGAAGCCGCGGCGGAAGGTCACCTGATAGGAATACGCGAAGCGTCAGGAATGTCAAACTACTCGGATGACCTTCCATGACAGGCCGTGCAGACTGTGGAAAAAGTGGGGTTCGGATACCGGCCGCTTTGATGGACCACAACTGGATGGCTTGATCAGGGCTCGGGATCACCGCCTCCGCAATGAAAAAACACACATGGCCCTCGAAATGCGATCCAAGGATGGTTACCGGGAAGGTGTGACGGGGTCAACGTCAACCTGGCGGATAAAACGCTCTTCAGGGCGTTGGAGAGAACTGCAGGCGCACCTCTCCAACGTCTGGCTGGCCAGGCCTGCCCCACCTCTTCTGTAGCAACTCATCTTGCTGACTCTTGGCCAGCGACGCTAATCGACGCTAAATCAACGCTGATCGACGCTGCATCGGTGCTGCCGCATTGAGTACCACGCGAACGCATTCAAAAAACGAAATTACGAGGGCATGCGATAAAAGAAGGAAAAGACACACGAGGACAAACTTTTGGCGCTCCGCGCGGATCTCTTGGATTCGCGCTGGACCCCCCTCCCTGGCGCGCTCCGCGCGCCAGGGACGGCGCCAGAGGCGCCGCTGGGGGGGCCCAGGCGCGGATCCAAGAAATCCGCGCGGAGCGCCAAGAGTGTATGTTTATGAGGTTGGTCTTCTTCTATACAAGGCTCCCACGACTTGCTGTCGAACACCTCCTCGCCCCCACCTCCCCTGGCGGAAACGGAGAGACCGCCTCCGCCAGGCGGGCGCTCTCGAAGTTGGAGAGGCTCCTGGGCGTGCAGGATCGGGGGCCCGGAGCCTGGGTGACAGTGGGCGGCTTCTCGCCCAGGGCAGTGGGCGCCAACCCTTCCAAGAAACAACAAAAACGACCTCAAAAAGCAAAACCTCCGAAACCCATGTTTGCAAGATTCGCGATCACGCCCGTGACCCGGCCCCGCAACCCCGCCACCCCTTCCTCCCCACCCCTAGCCACGTCACGATTCACGCTGGCGCCGCGTGGGAATGAGCCATTCCAAAGAACTCCCAGACGGCGCCCGCGCGAATCGCGACGTGACCCTCCCCCCACTCCCCAGCCGCGCCCGTTCTCGCCAGGGGATGAAGAAAAAGGGGGAAGGCCTCGCGAGGCCTCGCGAGGCCTCCTGGGAAAGGAGCGGCCCACGATCTACGAGAGGCCAGCACAACGCGCAGTTCCGTGAGCACTGCGCAGCCCCTGTCCCGGCTGCCAGGGCTCGACGAGAACGCTCCAGTGGCGACGCGGGTGCCCTGGTTTACCCCCACGGCTGGAGCAAGAGCGAGTCGCGGATCTGAGTCGTCGCAAGGCGCCCTCCCGTGCCCGCGGCGAAGCCTGGACTGCGGCGCGCACAATGACACAACATCTGACCGGAAGCTGGTTTATACCCCAATCGGCGTTCGGCATAGTCGGCAAAAACCCTGTCTAAGTTAGGATGAGATATTGCATGGACCAACCCAGATCAGCACCAAGTCCAATCTGGTCGAGTCCGTCGCAGGGCCAAGCGCACCACCCTCGTCACGATGCCGCACAACATACCAGCAACGACTCGCCCAGCCACGCCTCTCCCGCCTGCTCTCCGCTGTCAGTCACTTTCGCTCGGCTAGCTTTTCCACTACACTCAGGTCTCAGTTAGTAGCAGCTCTACCTGAGCCATCGCGCGCCAGGCCCTCACCACAGGGCAGGCCCGACGTGAAGCCACTGGCCCTAGCCACCGGCCAAATTGGTTGGCCAGCAGCTGGAAGGCCACTGCCCATGCCTTGCGCCATCATCTCCCATCCACCTGCATGGTGGATGGACAGACCGGCCGACGACTCAGAGGCCCACAGATGAGCCACCTGTAGAGCTGTCGCTGACCTCCACCATCCACCAGGGCCTCTGCTCTGAGCTTCTTGCCTCCCGCCGCTTCCAAAGTTGGACCAAAACACGTATCCAAGCCACCCCAAAACGAATGACAGCACCCCATGTAGTGAAGGTTCCACCTGGATCCCCGTGGCGCGCCCCAGGTGCCGAGTAAATGGCGGGAAGGGGGCGAGGAGTGTCGAGGAGGATCGAGGAGGACTCAGGAAGAGGAGAATCAGGAAGCATCGAGAACGAGGAGGCTCCTCCCTGCCCTCGATCCCAAACTTGCTTGCCCTCCTCCTGCTCGTCCTCCTGTCGGGGGACAAACAAAGACAGAAACATAAAAACTCGAGGGACAATCCGCAGGAAGGGGTCCAGCGCCGATCCGAGAAATCCGCGCAGCGCGCAGACCTTAGAGTTCTTGCATTTACAATCAGAACGAGTATTAAGGACGGGTGTTAAGGACGCAAGACCCTTGGAGGCCGAAACTGGGACTTTGGGGGGCGGCGAACGACACGTGAGAACGGCAACAGGACGGGCCGCAGAGGCAAGGACAGGAGGGCACCCTAGATGCAGAGGCGCGTCATTCCTAGGCGCGCCGACTGAATATCACTGCTTGTTCCCCCTGTCCCTGTCCTCCAGGAAGACGGGGAGGAGGGCAAGGAGGACGAGGGCCCAGAAGAGTTGAGCAGGGACCGATCGTCACAGCATTCCTATAGGCATACCACGATATGTGCTTAGAACCCAGTTCTATGTTCTAAGAAGAGCACCATGTTCTGAGAACATAAACATGGGCGAGCAACGACATATGTACATGTACGCCCTCCGAGGTCTTGCCTGCACGAACGTCCGCGTTGACACGCACTCCAGGGGAAGCTAACCGCGTACGTGTACATATGTTGCTGGCCTCTGAAAACATGTTCTAAGAACATGTTCGGAGCTGAACTCTATACACCGACGCTTTTTCCGGCCCCGCACCGACATTCGCACAGGAAAACGGATCTTGGTGTTTACGGGATCCTGGTGTATACATGTTGCGTTGTTTCCCTGGGGAAACGGGAAAAAAGTATACACCACACCACCACGACGTCGTCACCGACCCTGGCAATATACACGATCCAGTTTCTGACATTTCGTGTAGCCCACAAACAGCTCTTAGAACAGCATTTCGTGGACCTGCGTATAGGCAAGCCAGGACGCTTCGCCACTAATCGAAGGAGGGCGCCGCCGCCCTTACAAAATCCCCTCCTCCTTCTCCTCCTCCTCCTCCCTCCTCCTCCTCCTCCTCCTCCTCCTCCTCCTGCTCCTCCTCCTCCTCCTCCTCCTGCTCCTCTTGCTCCTCCTCTTCCTCCTCTTCCTGCTCCCCCTCTTCCTCCTCCTCCTCCTCCTCCTCCTCCTCCTCCTCCTCCTCCTCCTCCTCCTGCTCTCCTGCTCCTGCTCCCCCTACTCCTGGTCCCCCTCCTCCTGCTCCTCCTCCTGCCGGGTCGAGATCCAGTGGTAGGCGGCGATGCAGCTGATCATCGGGCCGTAGGCGAGGAGGAACTGGATCGTCCGCAACTTGTGGGGGGTCGTGAGGGAAAGACACAAGGAGAATGCACAAGGGAGGGGTGCCGATGGGTGCGGGTGAGGGGGGATTGGCTGCACTCTATCCTCCTCCTTATCCTCCTCCTCGTCCTCCTCCTCGTCCTCCTCGTCCTCCTCGTCCTCCTCCTCCTCCTCCTCCTCTTCCTCCTCCTCCTCCTCCTCCTCCTTCTTCTCCTCTGGGGGAAGTCCAGAAGAAGGGAGAAAGTTTGGCAGGAGGGCAGGTAGGCCGGGCCTGTTCATAGTAGCGAAGGGCATCAGACCTTCATTCACTGAGGAGGCCGGTGTGGAGGCGACCTAGAAGGTCACGTGGAGACCTATGTGGCAACTCAGGCCGTTGATCATGCTACATACAGTGTCCCAGCGAGATGCACTGACCTGATGCTGGCGGCCCGCTGACGAGAGCCATGGCGCCTGGCAACCTTGGGAAGATGCACTCTGATGCTGCAGCCCATGGACGCAAGCTTAAGGCAACATCAGCAACACAGCTTGCAATGCGGGACTTACTAATTCGAAGGAATTGTCCTGCGAACTCGCGTCATCCCGACCCCCCGAGCGCGAGGAATCACCCCTCCAGATCGCACCCACTGACACCAAGCACGGATGCGCGAGCCAAAAAAACGTCAGTTTCGAGTGGAGGGCCCTCACAGAACATTCTTCTGGACTACCACCACCGCAAGAAAATCCTCGAGGGCGGGGGGAGGCGAAGGGTGGGGGACGGCAAGTCAGGTGCGCTCGCGCCACGTCTGACGTCCTGCCCGTCGCTCCCGTCCCTTTCCACTGCGTTGAATCGATCTCTATTCGCAGTCGGGTGTCGGGAAAAGCCTTGAGGGCCCGAATCGCGAATAAAGCAGGGACAACATGGGGAAGAGTGCAAGGAAGGGAGAGGAGGAGACGGCTGAGAAGGGGGATGAGCACGATGTGTCTTTGAAGAGACCCCAGCGGAGGCGCGCCTGCCACACCTTCAGCGACATGTCCAGCCTCGCCAGGGCTTCCGCCAGGACGACGAGCAGAATGACGCCGTAGGTAGCCGCAGTACGACACCCGGCCTCCACGAGAATGTACCTGGAGGACGGGTGCGAGAAGGAGGTGGTGGAGGTTGCGGAGGAAGAAGAGGGTAATTAGAACAGGACAGGCGCTTGGAGGCAGGTCGGAGTTCCTACACGAAGAGTTCAGCCTCTTGTGAGTCTCTGCGATCAACACGGAAGGTCGGGCCTTGCCTGTGTTCAACCGAAGCGGGGGGGTGCCACATCGACAGAATGAGGAAGGGACTGGGGCAAAGGCGGAAGAGGGGAGAGGCAGAGGAGAGGGAGAGGAGAGGAAGGGGAGAGGGGAGAGGGAGGGGAGAGGGAGGGGAAGCGGCGACTGCAGCGCGAGTGGATTCACGGGACCACGGCCTGCGTGCCAGCTCCGGGAGGAGCGGTCCCCTACAGGGCAGGCGGCACAAAGATAGCGGCTAATGGAAAATCCTGCACAGTACAACCGAAGAGCCTGACGAGCAAGCGCGGGGGGTTCTTGTCACGTGACACCGACAAAATATGAAAGCAACAACTGTGGTGAGAATAATGCAGGGGGGGGCGGGGGAGGAGGAAGACGAGGGGGAGGGAAGGAGGAACAAAAGCTACCTATCAAAGACATGCTTCACTGAATCTCGCCAACGGAGGCGCGGTCTACCTGGTCGACGACCAGCCGAGCAGCGATGCCAAGAGCGCGAGTGGATTCGACACCACTGAACATGCTGAAGGCCCGCGTCGGGCATCCGAGACGACAGCAGCACCGGCGCCCAGTCCGCGAGGCACCGCGACCTCTGGGGCAGGAAGCGCGGATCACACCCTGCGCTGCGCCCGTAAGCCGCTCACAGACATGGCAAGGCCTCGGCTCTGCCTGTGGGAACTCTCGACACTCGAAGCGTCTCCGTCCTCCGTCGTCGTCCTCCTCCGTCATATTTCTCCTCCGCAATCCTTCTCCTCCTCCGCCATACTCCTCCTTCCTCCCTCCTCCCTCCTCCCTCCTCACTCCTCCCTCCTCACTCCTCCGCCTCCTTCTCCTCCTGCTTCTCCTCCTCCTCTATCAGATCCTCCCCCATATTTTCTCCTCCTCCTCCTCCTTCTCTTCCTCCTCCCCCTCCTCCTCCACCTCCTTCTCCTCCTCCTGCTGCTGCTGTTGCTCCTCCTCCTCCTCGTCCTCCTTCTCCTGCTCCTCCTGCGCCTCGTCCTCGTCATCATCATAATCATCCTCTTCCTCCTCCTCCTCGTCCTCCTCCTCCTCCTCCTCCTCTTCCCTTTCCCCGTCCTCCTCCACATTATTATCCGCATTCTTAGTATTGTCGTATTAGGGTTAGTATCCGTACTGATATATGCTATTATTATATGGTTTATGCATACTAGACGTATTGTTATATTTAGTAGTCGTCTTTGTTTCTTGGTAATACGCTTGGCGTTAACAATATTACGCATTCACTGCTTCGTCGTAGTACTAGTAGTCTGCCACATCGTATTGGCATCACGTATCTTAATGGCATTAGTTATTTCCATATTAGTGGGATGATTATTCTTCTTGGTGACAGTAGTGGACTGATTAGCAGCGGAATTCTTCTTGTTACGATCAGTAATGCTATTCTGGGTGGCAATATTAGTATTATAGCAATTTCTCGTATTACCATGATCATGTTTACCGGAAATTCCAATTAGCGCATACAGTCTCCCAATATCAGTTGTATTACTATTACTCGTCGTCGAATCATTGGTATTCTTATGGTTGCTAATTGTATTAGTGTTCCTGCTGAATACTCTTATTAATCCACTTGGCATTGCTATCAGTGGTACAAGTATACGTGTTACTGGTATTACTAATATCGATGTTTTTCCGCATCAGCGTCCTAATATGATTATATGGTAGATTGCTTATCGGTCCTCTTCTTATGACCCGGGCTGGTAATAGTCATTCCTCTTCTTATGGTTATTGCTGGTTGCATTCGTCAGATGATTATTCGTACTATGGTTGTGATGTTTATATTTACACACACATATATATATGCCCCCCCCCCCCCCACACACAAGATCTATATTTTGATGGGGTCTGAAGACTAAGTTCCTCTAAGGAAGCTTTGCGTTGTTTGTGTTGGTGGCCAATAATGCCAACCAAACGCTTCTATTGTCTAAGATTCCTAAGGCAACCGAAGGAAGGTGGCCACCAAACACTGTTATTTTTCAAGGTTTCTAAGATTTCTAAGAGTTCCGCAACCATCCCAAGGCCTTGCAGAACAGCCACGCGCACACAGCAACCCTGAATGGCCACCAAACGCTGCTATTTTCTAAGGTTCCTAAGGCGACCGAGCGACCGAAGGAAGGTGGCCACCAAACACTGCTATTTTCCAAAATTTCTAAAAATTCTAAGATTTCCACAACCATCCCCAGGTTGGCCTGAAAGGTTGCGAAAGTCTTAGAAATCTTAGAAATCTTTTTTAAAAAATAGCCGTGTTTGGTGGCCACCTTCCTTCGGTTGCCTCCGGAATCTTAGAAAATAGCAACGCTTGGCGACAATTTTGGGTTGCTGCGTGCGCGCGGCTGCTCCGCAGGGCCTTGGGATGGCTGTGGGAATCTTAGAGATCTTGGAACTCTTGGGAAATAGCAACGCCTGGTGGCCACCTTCCTTCGGTTGCCTCCGGAATCTTAGAAACTAGCACAATTTGGCGACCTTTTCTGGGTTGCTGCGCGCGCGCGGCTGCTCCGCAGGGCCTTGGGGTGGTTGCAGAAATCTTAGAAATCTTAGATAATAGCAGTGTTTGGTGGCCACCTTCCTTCGGTTGCCTTAGGAATCTTAGAAAATAGCAGCGTTGGGCGACAATTCAGGGTTTCTGCGCGCGCGTGGCTGCTGCGCAAGCGCACGCAACAGCAAGCCGCGCGCTGGCGGTGTTAACAGCGCGGCAATGACGCAATTCCCACGGACGCCCGCTTAGCGGATGCGTTTTTTCTTTATCAACTACGGCTGCTCCATGAAGCCCGCGGCTCTGACATTGGTCTTTGGCGGCCGAGGTACGCGCGCCGGTTGCAACAATGGCGGCTTTGCCGAAGGAGCCCAAAGTCTCGCGACCACGCAAACACGGAAGGCGGCACGAATGTGTTTTATATACAGATATATACATATATATATATATATATATATATAATCAACTACGGCTGCTCTATGAAGCCCGTGGCTCTCAGATTGGCCTCTGGCGGCCGAGGCGCGCGCGTCGGTTGCAACTGCGGCGGCTTTGCCGAAAGGGCCTAAGGTCTCGCGACCACGCAAACGCGGAAGGCGGCACGAATTTTGTTTTTTATCAACTACGGCTGCTCTATGAAGCCCGCGGCTCTCATCTTGGTCTCCGGCGGCCGAGGTTCGCGCGCCGGTTGCAACAGTGGCGGCTTTGCCGAAGGGGCCCAGGGTCTCGCGACCACACGAACACGGAAGGCGGCCAGGATGTGTCTTTTTTTAATATCAACTACGGTTGCTCAATCTAGTTCGCGGGCCCCTTTTGCGTCTGTGGCGGTCCAAATGCGCTCGTCGAGAAAATCCGGGGCCTCACGCGCGCCCGGCGACGCCGATCACGATCGAGATGTCGTCGGGCTCGGGCGCGCCGCGCAGCTGCGCGCACTTGACCATCTGGCCGGCCGCGGCGTGAACATCATCATCGGTGCCTGTGAGTATGACCTCGACGCTCTCGTAGGCCATCTTGGCGCCAGACACAGAGAAAAAAAAAACAACCGTGGTGGTGCCGTACAACGTGGCGGTCTGGAAGGCGAGCTGCAAGAGCCTCGTGGTTTGCGTTGCCGTGGTTTACGTAACTGTTTTGTTTGTCGTTTGGTGCTTGCGTATGTTATTGTTCCTGTTTGCTCGGGCCTCGCCGTCCACGCCGCAGGAGCGTCCGCGGCCATGCTCCGCACGTCGCCGCCGATCTCGCGGACCACCTGGGCGTCGAACTCTTGCGCGTCGCCCGCCCAGTGGAACCGCTGGCGGAGTAAGAAGCGGAGGCAGTTCCGGAGGCCCCACGAGAGGTCCTGAGGGTTGAAGCGGGGCGCGACTCCGCTTACCCCGTCGCGCGCGACGCCCCAGTTAGCCGCCGCCGCCGTCACGTCGGCGTTGGGCTTGTCGAGGAGCGGGCGCTGCGCCTCGGCGGCGCGCCAGGAGGCGAGGCGGAGCATCATCGGCATTGCTGCCGCGAGGGTTCGTGGAAGCTGCGCCGCGAGTTCTGCGCCGAAGCAGGCTCGGGCCAGAACGCGTTGCAACATGAAGAAAAAGTTGCGTGGAAGGCAAGCGAGGGCGAGGGGGGGGAAGCGTAGAGGGGAAGACGGAGGAGGAACAGGAGGGGCAGGAGGAGGGGGGGGGAGGAGGAGGAGGAGGAGGGGGGGGAGGACGAGGAGGAGGAGGGAAGAGGAGGAGGAGGAGAAGGAAGAGGAGAATGAGGAGAAGGACGGGGAGGAGGAGGAGGCACAGGAGGAGGACGACGACGAGGAGGAGAAGGAGGGGGGAGGAGGATGAGGAGGAGGAGGAGGAAAAGGACGAGGAGGGGGAGGAGGAGGGAGAGGAGGAGGAGGAAAAAATACGGAGGAGGATGGGGAGGGGGAAAACGAGGAGGAGGAAGGAGGAGGAGGAGAAGGAGGAGGACGAGGAGGATGCGATTGATGAGGAAGGGAGGGTCGAGAGTGCACGTATTGTACTGGGCAGCATTCTACTGCAACAATGCAAATGCAATCCAACGCAACGCAACACAGAACTGGGGAATTTCGCTCCTGTGTGATCTGGAGCGCTTCGCCCCTTGGAGCCTTTCGCCCCGTCTCTGGATGGAGCATTTCGCCCCGTCTCTGGATGGAGCAGTTCGCCCCCATGTATCTGGAGCGTTTCGCCCCTTGGAGCCTTTCGCCCCGTCTCTGGATGGAGCATTTCGCCCCGTCTCTGGATGGAGCAGTTCGCCCCTATGCATCTGGTGCGTTTCGCCCCTTGGAGCCTTTTTTCGCCCCGTCTCTGGATGGAGTATTTCGCCCCGTCTCTCGATGGAGCAGTTCGCCCATATGCATCCGGAACATTTCGCCCCGTCTCTGGCTGGAGCATTTCGCCCTTGCGTGATCTGGAGCGCTTCGCCCTTTGGAGCCTGTCGCCCCGTCTCTGGATGGAGCATGTCGCCCCTGCGTGATCTGGAGCACGTCGCCCCTTGGAACATGCCGCCCCGTATCTGACTGGAACAATTCGCCACCTGGGAGCGGGAGGGCAATGGAGAGCAAAGAAGAGGATGAGGAAGAGATGAGTGGAAGACATGAACAGGGCACGAAAATATAGATCTTGGGGGGGTGCGAGCATATATATATATATATATATATATATATGTGTGTGTGTGTAAAATTCAAAACAGCGTCGCAATAACATTGGTAGTGATAGTGGTATGTGATGTGTTGTTGTAAAAATTATTGCTAGTATTACCATAAGTTTGAATAATAGTCGCCTTCGTGTTCTTATACGTATCCTTAGTCTGATTAGGAATATGACTTTCCTCTGTAAGAAAAATAATAGTAGTAGTAGTAGTAGAAGAAGTAGACGTAGTAGTCGTAGTAGTAGTAATAATAGTAGTAGTAGTAATACTCGTAATAGCTGTCGCCGACGGAATATTATCCTTATTCGTTCTAGTTTGTTGCCAATACGATGCGTTGGTTTATGGTTGTTATCATTCGTGGTGATAGTAGTAGTAGTACTAGAAGTAGTAGTCGTAGTAGCAGTAGTAGTAGTAGTAGAAGAGGTGGTAGTAGTAGTAGTAGTAGTAGTAGTAGTAGTAGTAGTAGTAGTGGTAGTAGTAGTAGTAGTCGTAGTAGTAGTAGTAGTCGTAGTAGTAGTAGTGGTAGTAGTAGTAGTAGTAGTAGTAGTAGTGGTAGTAGTAGTAGTACTCGTAGTAGTAGTAGTAGTAGTAGTAGTCGTAGTAGTAGTAGTGGTAGTAGTAGTAGTAGTAGTCGTAGTCGTAGTAGCCGTAGTAGTCGTAGTAATCGTAGTAGTAGTAGTAGTAGTAGTAGTAGTAGTAGCAGTAGTAGTAGTAGTAGTAGCAGTAGTAGTAGTAGTAATAGTAGTTTCCGTCCTCGTATAGTATTTGCCTTCCTCCTCATCCTTTTCTTCCGCCCCCTCCTCCTTTTCCCTCCTCCTCCCCCTCTTCGGCCTCGTTATCGTCCTCGTCCCCGTCCTCGTCCTTGTCCTCCTCGTCGTCGTCCTCGTCCTCGTCCTCGTCCTCCTCCTCTTCCTCCTCCTCCGCTTCCTCCTCGTCCTCCTCCTCCTCCTGCTCTTCATCCTCTTTGTTTTCCTTTCCTCCCCCTTACAGAGAAATCCTCCCTGTCACACCCCGAGGCCAGTTTTTAGGGCGGGCCGGGCGTTTCGCGTAAGACTTCCTCACCATCTATGACCCTGAAACTAAAATGCGACAGCAGTTTCACATATCAAAAGCGGTTCGTTTTCAAAATGTGGTTTTAGCCTTAGCGCCGCGCACATTCGTTATGTGTATATATACACATATATATAATGCGGGGAATTCCACGGCTTGAAAACGGTCGTTTTTTTCAAAATGTGATTCTCTCGCCTCAGCGCCGCCCGCACTCGTTTTACATATTTGCAATGGTTTCACGGATTGAGGGCGGGTGGTTTTCAAAATGTGGATCTCGCCTTAGCGCCGCGCACATTCGTTTCAAAAAATAGCCGGAATTGCACGGATTGACGGCGGGTGGTTTTCAAAATGTGGCGCTCGCCTCCCCGCCACGCACATGTGTTGTGACAAAATTGCAACACCTTCACGAAGGCTTCTTTTCAAAATGCGGCCTTCGCATTAGCGCCGCGCACATCCGTTGCTTTCTTGACAAACAACTGGGGGGAAATTCACGGATTGAAGAAACTTGATTCCCGCCTCAACGCCGCGCGCACTCGATTTAGATATTTGCATGGTTTCACGGATTGAGGGCGGGTGGTTTTCAAAATGTGGCTCTCGCCTTAGCGCCGCGCACATCCGTTTCAAAAACATTGCCGGAATGTCACGGATTGACGGCGGGTGGTTTTCAAAATGTGCGCTCGCCTCAGCGCCAAGCACATGTGTTGTGAATAAACTGCAACAGTTTCACGAAGGCTTCTTTTCAAAATGTGGCCCGCACATTAGCTCCGCGCAAATTCGTTTTATCAAGTTTCAGGAGTTTCACGGGTTCCCATGATGAACGTACCAGAAATGGTGTTCTGGAAGGATTCACGATTGCGCGGGTGCATCAGTTATGTTGCTTCGCGGAGTTGAAATCGAAACAAGGCGTCATGGCACGATTCAACAAAAGCGCAGCAATCAGGTTGATGCGTGGCGCTGAAATTCCGAGAACATGGTTCTGGCATGCTTCAGGACCTTCAAACGGATGTCTTCCAACGAGACAGTTCCATCAATGGAAAATCACTGTCGTAGGGGCCTATGAGGAGGGAGCTTGGAAGGAGGGTTAATTCCAACATCGTTAATGACTCTTGGGTTTACACTGGTCCTCCTCCTTCTCCTCATCAGCATCCTCCTCCTCCTCCTCCTGCTCCTCCCCTGTTCCTCCCCCCCCTGCCTCCCTCTGCCCTCCCCCCCTCTCCTTCGCAGCAGCTTCTGCCGCACCAAATGCACTCTCGCGCCCGCGCTGGGACCCGCGAAAGGCGGCCGGCCGACGCGCGAGCGGGGCCCCCCGGACGCCACGGGGGGACCCATTCCAGAGAGCGGGAGAGGGGGGGAGGCCACCATCAAACCTTATCTCCTGAGGGCCAAAACAAGTAATAGAGGGGGGTAGGGAGCGGCAGGGCCGCTCAAGAGATGCTGTGGCTCAGGCGGGGGACGGCGTACCTTGCGCATAACGATGCGCACGGCGCACATTGCGCGTTGCGATGTACACGGCGCACCTCGTCCGCAGCGCTGAAGACGTCTTACGTCCCAGGCATTCGGTCGCATAGTGTGTCAGTAGCGAGGTACCGGTTTGGTCTTGGTTTAAACATAATTCCCAATACGCATCCTCACTCAGGCGTCTGCGATTCAACTGTATATCACACCGAATGCGCGTTCGTCGCCACACAGGATCAGGAAGAAGCTCGCTACGCCTTGTTGCCATTCTGCGGCTACCATACCGTACAGCTTCTGGCACTGGAAAGACTAGGCCGCCCCTTCTGGAAGGCAGCGCAAAGCGGCGCCAAGAATGCCCATCAATTGTTTCGAGGTTGTCTGGCTCGGCGCTCATAGATGTGGCGCTGGACCGAACATCCCAGCGCCTGCTACCAGCATCGTAGGATCCAATTACGCCTTAGAGCCCATTAAGGTATCTCCCTGTCTTCAAGCCGATCGATCTCGCAGCGCGCCCTTCGGCGAGTGGCACGAGTAGCTCCGCTGGTGGCCATTGTGGGTCAGCATTTGGCCGTGGTACCTCTCCGGGTGCCTCTTGTGGCTCAGCTGGAGGTCCGCGTAGGTCCGCGTAGTCGTGTTTGTGGCCCTCGTGGTTGTGCGTTTGGTCCTCGTAGTTCTGCGGGTGGCCCTCGTAGGTCCGCTAGAAGCTCGGGTGGCTCAGAAAATGGCCCCCGTAGCCCAGCAGGTGGCTCCAGTAGCTCAGGCTGTTAAGGCCCAGTAAAGCGACCGGCGTGCTGACCCCCCCCCCCTTCGCGACAGGAGGTGCGTCGCGCATTCGTCGCCCGTGCGTCGGCCGCCGAAAAGGCCAGCCGCCCTCTCGAACGCGCACGTCGCCCTCGCAAGGGGGCACTTTGGTGAGTGCGTCGCCAGCGCGGCGGACGCCCACGGGGCGGATCGCACGCGCGTCGCCCTCTCCACGGCCGCTTAAAAAGGCTGATCGCCTTCGGGAAGAAGAAAGTCGCCCACGCTGCGGCCCTCTTGGCGAGAAGAAGGCGGCCGCTGGGCTACCTCGGCAGATCTGCAAATCCCACTAACATTACACATTCAGCGATGCTGCTGAACGCAGCCCGGCGATAGGCCAGCAGGTCCCCCCAGCCGCCGCCACAGCCGCCGCAACCGCCGCCAGCGCCAAAACTACCGCCGCCACGATCACCACAAATGGATGCGACCGCAACCACATCCACCGCGACGATTACGACCAACACCATTTACCGCCATCATCACCACCACGACCACCACGCTTCTCGCGACCACCACAACGACCGACACCAGCACGATCACCGACGTGACCACCACCAGCCCGCCCACCACCAGCGGCACGACCGCCGCCAACGCGACCAAGGCGACGAACGCGACCACGACCATGATCACCAACATGACCATTACAGAAGCACCCGCCCACTCCGTCCCTCCCCCCGCCCCCTACACCTGTCGGGCCGCCCTTGCCGCCGCGCCCGCCTCGCGCCCCTGCCCCTCCCCCCTCCTTTTCTCCTCGTGATCTTCCTCCTCCACCGCCAGCGGCGGGGCCGTTCGCGGAAGGCGGGGGCGCCGCTCGCGGTGACGCGCCGCGGCCGTGGAAGGGGGGCCGAAGGAGAAAAGAGAATGAAGAGGGGCACGGGGTGGCAAGGGAAAAAAAAACAAAGACGAGAGAGGAGGGGGGAGGCACTGACAGAGGGAGGCTGGTAGAAAGGAGGAAAAGAAGGGGAGGAGAGAGGGGGGCGAGGCAGGAGAGAGGACGAAGGAGGAGGAGGAATGACAAAAGAGGAGGGACGACGAGGAAGGAAAAGGGAAATCACAGGGGCAAGCACCGCCCTTCCTGGCGCAATGGATGGCGCAGCCGCCGCCACTTGTGAACAGCGCAAGCACGGCGGGCCGACGGCCGTTGCGCATCGCTGCTCGGAGAAATGTCAGGGGCGGGCAAAGTCGCGACTGCGTCGCGCATGCGTCGCGCGTGCGTCGCGCGTGCGTCGCGCGTGCGTCGCGCGTGCGTCGCGCGTGCGTCGCGCGTGCGTCGCGCGCGTGGCGCGTGCGTCGCGCGTGCGTCGCGCGGGTCGATCGTGCGTCGCGCGCCGGCAGGGGTGCGTCGCGCGCGGGTCGGGGTGCGTCGCGCGCGCGTCGCGCGCGCGTCGCGCGTGCGTCGCGCGGGCGTCGCGCGGGTCGTTCGCGCGTCGCGCGCAGGTCGCGCGCGAATCGCTCGAAGGGCGCCGTGGACTCCTGACGGCATGTGAACTGCACGGCCCGCTGGCGAAACAATCAAGGGATGCGCGCGGCAATCGTAGAAATAGCGAGACACGCACGTGAGAACTACGAACGCGAGGAGACCAAGAGACGACATGGAGATGCAGCGCGCACGGACTAATCCATTTCAAGCGCACGCCCCGTCAGATGTTGAACATCGGTCCGTCGCTGCAGCAATTTGGCGACGTCTCGCCCGCCGATGCATTGGGGGGGAAAAGAAGATGGAAGTGAGGCGAGGGAAGGGCGGGCGGAAATGGGAACGGACGGGCGAGGAGGGGGCGCGCGGGGGCGGCGCAGCGGCGGCGGGAGCGATGGAAGGCGATCGAAATGGGGGCGGCGGGAGCGAGGAGGGCGAGAAGAAGTTCCAGGAGGGTGGAAGGACAACGGGGGGCGAGTAGGGAGGCGGACAGGACGGCAGCCTGACATAAAAGAACTGAATACAAATTTCGTAAACGGGACAAAACGCGCAGCGCGTTGGACGAGGGGAAGAGGAAGGAAGAGGGGGGGGCAGGAGGATTGGAGCGAAACGACATGGGGGTGCGGGGCGCGATGCGACGGGGCGAAGTGGCGCCGCGTCGCGCGACGCGACGTCACCCCCACCGGGGCGCGACACGCACAGCCCCCAATCAACGCGAGGCGTATTCGTCCTCAGCAACGGTTGGCGCCCCCGACAATGAGCACCAGCAAATCCTCTTGCGCCGAATTGGGAACAGAACGCGTTGGTGGACCGTCGAACTGGGAGTGCGCCGCGCCCGCCAAAATGGCTGCTGGTGCACGGGCGTCGGAAACCTATATATCGCCAGAGCAATTCCGAAGTCGCGCCATATGTCGCCCACGCACTCTGGGAGGCCGGGATTCGGGACAGAGACGCAAACCAGGGCCGGCGCACGGGCGACGATCGGGCGACACACTGAACGAAAACTTGAAGGGGGGGGGGTGGTCGCTTCACTGGGCCTTAACAGCTCAGGCTGTGGTCCCCGTAGCCCTTCTTGTGGTCCTCGTGGCTCAGCTGGTGGCCCTTGTAGTTCATATCGTGGCCCTCGTGGCTCAGCCAGTGGTCCTCGCAGCATTGTTTGTGGTCCTCGTAGTGAGCTTGCGGTCCTGGTAGCTCTGCTTGCGGCTCTCGTAGCTGTGACTGTGGCCCCCGTAGCTCAGCTTGTGGTCCGCGAAGGTCTGCTGGTGGCTGTAGTAGCTCCGCGTGTTGCGCTTGAGTCACAGGTCGTGGCCCTTGTAGTTTTTCAGTTTGGTCTCGCAGCTCTCCCGATAGCTCTGAAAGCTCTGCTCGTGGCCCTCGCATCTCAGCTGGTGGCCATCGTGGCTCAGCCCGTGGTCCTCGTAGCCCTGCCTGCCGCTCTCATAGTTCAGCCCCGCAGTCCTCGCAGAACAGCTTCTGGTTTTCGTAGCGCTGCTGGTGGTTCTCGTAGCTCAGCAAGTGGGCCTTCGAGTTCTTCCGGTGGCTCTCGAAGCTGCGCCTAAGGTCCTCGAACTTCAGCTTGTGGTCCTCGAGGGTCTTCTGGTCGCCCTGGCCCCTCTGCAACTGGTGGGCCTCGCTGCTCGGCTCGTGGTCCTCGTGGCTCTGCTTGTGGCCCCCGTATCTCAGCTCGGGGCCCAGGTAGCCCAGCCGATGGTCCTCGTAGCTCTGCTGGTGGCCTTCTCGTAGCTCAGCAGGTGGCCCTCGTAGCCCCGTGCCACCCTCTTCCTTCAGGCCGTGCTCCCCGTAGTCCTCCTCCTCGTCGACTTCATTGGCCTCCTCCTCGTCTGCCTCCTTCTTTGTCTCTGCCTCGTCTGGCTCTTTGACCTCCCCGTGGGCCAATAGTATTGGCCCACGGAGTCGTCGGCTGCCAGTTCGCAGGGCTCCGCGCTCCAGTTGTCTGGCGTTGCTCCTTGCACATCGACACATGACCCCCGTAGATCCGCAGGTGGCCCTCGTAGCGCAGGTTGTGGGTGTCGTAGCTCTGCCTGTGGCCCTGCTGGTGGCTCCTGGAGGGGTCTGCCTGTGGCCCTCGTAACTCAGACAGCAACCCTCGCAGCCCAGCTGGTGGCACTCGTAACTCAGCTGGTGGCTCCCGCTGTCCTTGCGGTACCTCTCGCAGGTGGTCGTCGACCACGCACTGGTGGTCGTACTGTTCGGTCGTATCAGTAATGCTGGTGGTAGTCGCCCAAACCGTACAGGTTGTCGTACTGGTCGTAGTGGTGGTCGTACTGGTGGTCGCGCTCACAGACCTCGACGACGATGTATGTGTTGTCCACCTTGTAGTACTTGGTGTCGTGTTTGCTGTACATGGTGTTATACGTGCTGTTGTGCTGGTCGGCGCATTTCTGAAGAGCAACGGTGGTAACGATCATGATGCTTTGGGGGATTTCGCTGGCATCTATGTCTGACGTGGTATCCCATTCGTTTCAGGGCCGATTCCGCTCTGGGTCTCGGCATGGTTGCCGGCAACTCCACGCACTGTGGGTAATCATCGTAGCAGCTGCGTTCGCGAGGGATCTCACGATGGCATGGCGCCCGCCGTGCCGCGGCGCGGCTAGCGGCCAGTGGGCCAAGGCCGCCCCCCCCAGGAGTTCCCACAAATGGCCTTCTCCTCCCTCCTACTCCTCTTCCCTCCTGCCTCCTGCCTCCTCCCTACTCCCTCCTCCTCGGACCGAGATCCTGGATCCTCCGTCCTCGACGCTACGTCGGCCGCGCTGTGGAGCTCTGCGGGCTATCCGCCGCGCGGGCTGGACCCCAAGGCACGAGCCGGAGCGCCGAACGGGAGGAGGGCGAGGCAGCACGGGGGGCGAGGCTCCACGCGTGGGCTCGCCGGCCGAGAGCGTGCCGAGGCGGCGCAGTGGCGGCCAGGATGGCCAGAGCGGCGCAGTGGCGGCCAGGGTGGCCAGAGCAGCGCAGTGGCAGGATGCACTTCTGCGGCACCCCACAGGAGCCCCCCATGCTATCTTGCCGGCTCATGCGAGTCGGCGCTGGCCGGCCCTACTCGACCCCAGTCGAGGCCAGATGGAGGCTGTCGACGCTGATCGACGCTGGATTGGCGCGTTATCATCGATGACCGGACGCTAGCGCACGCAAATGCACTAAGACTGCATGCCGGGAACATGCGAGGGCCTGGATGCAAGGGAACGGGCCATGGCAGGACGGGGAAGGGAAGGATGAGCAGAATTAAGCATGCATCCTGACATGAACGGGCAGGGCAGAGCAGAGCAGACCTTCTTCCCCTTCGGGGAGGGGTTTACCCCTCCCCCTACCCCCTCCCCCTGGGCCTGGAGAGGTCCTTTCGCGGGTGGCCGGAGTGGTCTTTTTCGACTCCTGGGAGGGCTAAAAAACGACACCCCTCACGAGGATTCTGGCCCCGACGGGGGGAGGCAGAAAAAACCCTCTCCTCTTCTTTGAAGCCAAAATCATTGATTTTACTACGGTGTTGGCCCCATTTTGCCCTTCTGAGGGGGCAGCGCTCATTAAACGCTACGTCGGCCGCGCTTTCTTAGGCTACGAGGCTCCATTTCAGGATTTTGCCCTTCTCCACAGGAGGGCCGGGCGAACTCGCTTCTTGAAAGCTCATCGATCTTGCACCTGCATCATGCGAGATGGCCATGGCAGGACAGCAGAATTAAGCATGCATCCTGACATGCAGACCTTCTTCCCCTTCGGGGAGGGGCCCCTGGGCCTGGAGAGGTCCTTTCGCGGGTGGCCGGAGTGGTCTTTTTCGACTCCTGGGAGGGCTAAAAAACGACACCCCTCACGAGGATTCTGGCCCCGACGGGGGGAGGCAGAAAAAACCCTCTCCTCTTCTTTGAAGCCAAAATCATTGATTTTACTACGGTGTTGGCCCCATTTTGCCCTTCTGAGGGGGCAGCGCTCATTAAAGCTCCCCTTTTCTTTCAAGGCAAAATCATTGATTTTACGAAGGTTTGGGGCTCATTTTGCCCTTCTGAGGGGGCAGCGCTTCTTAAAGCTCCTCTCTTCTGTGATCGATTCCCTCCAAGATGGCCCCAAGAAGCGCCCAGGAGGCACCAAGAGGCCCCAAGATGGCCCCAAGAGGCCCCCAGGAGGCCCCCAAGAGGCCTCCAAGAGGCCCCCAAGATGCCCCCAAGAGGCCCCCAAGAGGCCCCAAGAGGCTCCCCCGAGGCACCCAAGACGCTCCTGGAAGCCCCTGGAGCCGCCAAGAGGCCCCCAAGACGCCCCAAACGGCCTCCAAGAGGCTCCCAAGAGGCCCGAAGAGGCTCCCCCAAGGCACCCAAGACGCTCCTAGAAGCCCCTGGGGCCGCCAAGAGGCCCCCAAGACGCCCCAAAAGGGGACGAGGTGCCCGAACGCCTCACGCCACGAGGAGCCCGAACGACTCACACCAGGACGAGGGGCCCGAACGACTCACACCACGAAGAGCCCGAACGACTCACACCAGAAGGAGGGGCCCGAACGACTCACACCAGGACGAGGCGCCCGAACGACTCACACCACGAGGAGCCCGAACGACTCACACCACGACGAGGGCCCCGAACGACTCACACCACGAGGAGCCCGAACGAGTCACACCAGGAGGAGGGGCCCGAACGACTCACACCAGGATGAGGGGCCCGAACAACTCACACCACGAGAAGCCCGAACGACTCACACCAGGACGAAGAGCCCGAACGACTCACACCACGAAGAGCCCGAACGACTCACACCAGGAAGAAGGGCCCGAACGACTCACACCAGGACGAGAAACCCCAAACGACTCAAACCACGAGGAACGCTTTCTCTCCCTCCTCCTCCGCCTCGTCCTTCTCCCGCTCCCCCCACAAGGAGGATGTACAAGGAGGCGGGGGGAAGGAGTAACAGGGGAGATATGCGGGGCCAAGCGGACACACGCCTGAAAAACACGACTGTCGGCATGCTTCGCAAGAGTTGCTGTTGTGAGATGGGCTGGTGGGGATACGCGAAGCGTAAAGAATTAAGCATGCATCCTGACATGAACGGGCAGGGCAGAGCAGAGCAGACAACTGATCGGATAAGGAGCAGCAAAGCAAAACATATCACCACGAGAAGCAGCAACGCATTACACGCCTCTGGACAGAATATCACGTGATAGCGGCAACACGCAATAACAGATCAGCCCAGAAATCGTACAAAGAAACGGCGAGGCGAGCAGAGCGACAGACTGACAGGGATGTACTTGCACAGCGACACAAGCGCACACTTTCGACGGCGAGCGGTACTTAAGGCCTTTGCGCGTGCAGGTCGACGAGCGTGCAGCTTGATCAGCATAGCACGAAACACCCACGGCCGACAAGAAGGCGGAGAAGCATCCGCGGCGGGGACCGCGGTGACGGCGAAGGGCGGGGGCAGCGCGGAGCCACATCGGCGGGTGGCCACGTCGACGGGGTCGGAAGGGAAGGAGGCCGTCTGGGAGACGCGGACGGCCACCACGGACTAGCAGCCAGCAAGGGGTTCGACCGCGGAGGAGCGAGCAGGGGGGAGGAGGAGGAGGAGGAGGAGGAGGAGGAGGAGGAGGAGGAGGAGGAGGAGGAGGAGGAGGAGGAGGAGGAGGAGGAGGAGGAGAAAAAGGGGGGGACCATGGTGACCAAGGGCGCGCGGGGTCAGAAAAAGACAGACTCCGAGGCAGCGTCGGGTCGCGCGCGCGCGCGACCTCGCCCCGTGGGTGGGGAGCTCGTGGGGGCACGGCTGGGGCGGCAGGGCTCGACGGTGCACGTGGGAGCAGCACCAGCGCGAGGAGGGGCTCCGCCGAGAGCGGGCGGCCGAGCCGTCCGGTCGAGCGCGCGGGCGCGCGGGCACACGGGCGCGGCACGCGCGCGCGCCCGCCGGCAGGCACGGGGGCACCGCGAGCACAGAGGCCAGCACAGGGGCCAGCGGAGGGGCAGCGGGCAGACATGCAGGCAGGCGGGCAGGCACGCGGGCGGGCGGGCGATCGGGCGGGCGGACGGGGCGGGCGGTCAGGCAGGCGTCCCCGTCGCCACCCTCAGCGTCGACCGCGGCGATAGAGAGAATCTGGACGAACCCGCGCAAGCGAGCAGGGCGACGTGCCCGAGGCAAGAAGCCCTGCTTCAGCCCAGGCTGATCGCGGAGAGGGCCGAGGAGGGCGCGCCCGAGCATGTAGTAGGTCAGCGCCAGCAGCAGCTCGGAGCCACGTTCTGTTTGCGCGCCAGAGCCCCACCAGATGATCCGCACAACGTGTGTTAGTGCCAAAGTGCGCTGGCCAACAGAAGCCCTCCAGCACGACGCAGGCGGTGCCACGAAGCCTGACACGGGCTGCGTGCAATCGGCGGAGCTGAACGGGGCAAACACACATTAGGCTAACACACGTCCTGAAGATTGGCGAACCACGCGGAGCCAGGGAATAATTCCCCAATCAGTGCTTGCACTGACGGGGTCCTAGCGGAAATTAGAAGATTTGGCGAAAATGTCCCGCCGATTTTGGTGGTCGGCTGGGTTCCCTGGTCACGGGTCCCGCCCGGGTTCCTGGGTTCCTGGTTTTTGGTTCCGGACCGATTCGGTGGGCTCTGGGTTCCCATGTTCCCGGGTTCCTGGTCGATCTCCTTATCGATCCCATTTCAAATCATCCACTGATTGGGTTTTCCGCTGGCGTAATGGATTAGAGGAGGGCGCGTGCGGCCTGCCTCAAGAACAGTCAGCCGCCGCACCATGTTGTAAAAGGGGCCCAGCAGCCCTGCCCCTCACGCAGCATCCCATCCCCAGAGACACCGTCCCCCCCCACACACCCAACTGCACGGCTTCCCCCGGGGCCGGAGGCGACCCGAGGAGGGGAGGGCGAGGAGGGGGAGGAGTTGGAGGGGGAGGGGGAGGAGGAGGGGGAGGAGGAGGAGGAGGAGGAGGAGGAGGAAGAGGAGGAGGAGGAGGAGGAGGAGGAGGAGGAAGAGGAGAAGGAGGAGGAGGACGGGTCGCCGAAGCCCTTCGGAGAAAGCCTCCACCCCACCCCGCCAGCAAGAGGGGTAGGTGTGAGCGACGATGGCCATCCTAGCCATGCTTCCCCTGCAAGCGTCATTCTGGGCACGGTGCATGCAGCGGCGGCACACTGCGCGCTTGCCAAGTCCAACTATTCCAGGACTCGCCGAACGCACTGGGCACGAGCGTGGAGCTGGAGATGTCTACCCCTCCTCAATCCCCCCTTCTCGCAGGGCTGTGATTTTCGAAGCTTGGTGAGTATGGGTTAGGCCCTGGATCCTCGGAAAAGCTTCGGGACAGGCCTGGGGGCACCACGGGGGCCCAGAGCCCCTCCAGACGGGCTCACTACGACACTGTAGGGTGCCTCTTAGGGTTCGGGGAACAAAACATGTCACAAACAGAATATTTGTTCGGAGGTCCGCGCGGATTTCCTGGAATCAGCGCGGCCCTCCGAATGCTCATGTTTGTGACATGTCCTTTTTCTTGGAAGATGCTGCCGAAACGGCCCAGGAGAGCCATCGGCGCCGCCAGATTGGTCCGAGAGGCCTCCAAGACGACCCTCCAAAGGAGCATCCAACGAGCGCACGACAGGCCCCGAAGAAAGGTCCAAAGAGAGGCCCCAGCAATCATCGCATCAGAACTTATTGCTCCAACGCTTGCGTTAAAGATGCCTCTTACCTCTTACTACTTACGCAAATACCTTCTGTCGATGTGATGTGTTGTTCACCACGAGCGGTACTGCCTTGCTGCAGGCAGATCACCAGAGGCCAAGCCCCCCTCCGCCTAAGCGCCGGGGGGACCCGTAGCAGAAAACGGCGTCGGGAAGGGAGCCAGGCTGAAGTGGCAGCAGTGAACTTCAACACTGTTACTCTTCTGTTTTCCCCTCCTCGTCCTTCCAGCACTCCGCCCGCCCACGCGGTGGGCGGTCGTGCACCGAGAAAAAGGCCCGGTCCTCCTTTGGAGGCGCATGTGATCTGTTGTCAAGATCACTGTGGGATCGCCGTCCCAAGACAAAAAGCCTCAAAAGGGGACACGACCTCCTCCGGAGGTGGCAGCGTGACACGGATGGGCGCGTCGCGGATCTTTGCCCCGAAAATCCAACACCGGGGGACGACGAGGGCTGGGACTCAGCCGTGTGCGGGATCTTCGCCCCGCCCTGCCCTCCAACGGAGGATCGAAGTTTTCGGTGGAGACTCCACTCCACGATGCCATCCACAGGAGGATTGGGTTAATAGAAGGCAACATGCGCGACGTCGAGCGCACCGCTCACGTCTGGTCGGGGGAACACCCCCCCCATGCCGCTGGCCGCCGCCACTCGGCACCGCTCGCCCTTTCGGGGTGCTCTCGGCAAGGAAACGAGGGCACTGACTGCCCCAGTGCCACTCCTGGAAGCACAGGCAGCACACGTTGCCCCCCAGCAACTCCGAGGGGATGCTCCCCGGGGCAAACTGGCCCGCTGCGGACGTGGAAGCACCGCCACTGCGCGGCTCCTTGGGTCTCAGGCTGGCCCCGCCACCTCGCTCGCCCTTGCCCTTGGGCCCCTTGTCCTCGGCGCCCCGCTTGGTCTTCGCGGTCGGGCCCGCGGCGGCGCAGCTCGCGCCCGAGCTCCCCCCGCTTGCAGCGGCCGTCGGAGGCCAGCCTTTGGCGGGTCGGCACCTCGCACCGCGTCGGGGCAGCTTCTCCCCGTTCTTCCTCCGCGTCGTCACTGCGATCCTCTGACGAGGCCGACGCTCCTCCGCTGCTCGACCTGGCCGGGTAGCGATGCGCGATCGCCTCCGGCGCTCGCGCCCTCGCCTTCTCCCGGCGGGCCTGCCCCTCGCGCGGCCGCTCCTCGCGGTCGGAGCGGCAGGCGGCCAGCCGGCCGAGGGCCAGCACCCAGTAGGCGGCAGCTGCAGGAAGCTCCTCCTGCAGGGCGACCACGAAGTTCACCTCGATATCTTTTTGCCGCCGCAGTCCTCCAGGCAGCACGGCGACGGGCGGACCAACTGACCGGGGCACGCCACCTGGTAGAAGTTCCCGAGCCAGAGTAACCACTGGCTGTCGCTCAACTCCTGCACCTCTTTGCGGTCGAACGCGAGCCACTGGCCGTCCACTTCCAGGACCTGCCCCTCGCCCGCCACATCTGCCCCCGCCGAGCCATCGCCGCCGCGCTCCTGGTGCACCCAGCACACGGGCCCAGCCCTAGGACCGAACTGGAGCTCGCGCCCCGAGCTCCTGCCTTGCGCCCCCGCTTCTCCGTGCGCTCCTCGGGGGCTGGCGCCGCGCCGCGCGGCGCCTGCTTCGCCGTGGGCAACAGGACGGGCCCCTCCTTGACCACGCCGCGCTCCGCGAGGGGCGGCGCCCGACTGCGGCCCCGCCGCTCGCCTTCGCCGCCCGACGGGGGCGCCGTCTTCACGTCGTCATGGCTGGCCATGGCGCAACAACGGTCAGCAGGGGGCACGCGCGCGCTGGCGCCCGCTTGGGCCACAGCGGCTGCGCGACGCGGCTTGTCACGAGAGCGAGAGAGGACGAGGTGGGACGGAGGACTTCGCGGCCCCCCGTCGCCCGCCGCATTGCCTCGCCTTATGGCAGAGCGTTCATCGCGCGCGCTCGCGTTCGACTCGCCCCCACAAGCTCCCAGACCTCGCCACTAATACCACCTTTTGTTAAACGGTCGGAAATCATCCACCGTCTCGGTAACCACCTCACCCCCCAACCCCCCTTGTCTTCATCTCTGCGGGCCGCATGACGCGCGTGACTTCAGGGCGGCGAGCCACGCCGCGTCGTGCCGGTCGTCGGGGACGTTGCCGTCGATCTCCACACGGTCGCACAAGCTCCGACAGTCGGGTAACAGCGTGAGCAGCATCTGTGCCTCGCCAGACTCCACCACCGACCGGTTGGTCCATCTGCGCAGAACTTCACACAGGAGCGCCCGCATGTAGCTGACCATGCAACAACCCACCAAGCACGCCGCCGTCTCGGCGGAGAACGTTGACGCAACCACACGGTGGCTCGCCCCGCTGGTCCGGTCCTAGATAGACATCGGCAGCTCCTCCTGTTCCAAGCAATCTAGGTCAACTGCTGCGACTACTGCTCCGGCCTGCGACCGGACGTCGTGACGATCGAGCCTCTTGAGGCCCGTCCGTCCCCAGCAACTCGCCGGCGCTGCCGCAGAGAGAAGAGTCGCGCCAGCGGCCCACGCCCATGCGGCCCTTGATCGGCACAATCTGCAGGCAGACGTCGCGACTGGCATCGACGTCCCGGATACATTTGTTCAACTCCCGCGCGTCCGCATGGGTCGGTAATTTCTGGAGCTTCTGAAATCTGTTCGTCGCGAAGGCCTTATCCAGCCGGCACTGTCCGGCTAGCCAGTGCAGGGAGCCCACCGCCGACTGAAACTCCGCCCGACCGATCGGGGAAATGGCGTCTCCCCGTTTTCCGTCCGCTCTCAGTTGACCTCGCCCAGGTGTCCGTCGATAAACTCCGGCATGCTGACTTTGACACAATCTCCAGCCACTCGGACGCGACGTCCGGCGTAGAGGTCGCCCTTGGCTTGTCCCGACACCAGCGTCCAGGACCCAGACGGGGGCCTCCCCTTGAGCTCGCCCTCCACGTTGCGCATCATCGCGCTGCCATCGTGCGCCATCATACAATCATCAACAGGAACGATCAGCACGCCCGTGAGACGGTCGCCCTAGTAAGAGCAAAAAACGCCACGTCCAGCTGCAACTGCCCCCAGCCCATTTCTTCGACCAAGGCCTTGCGGAAGGTGTTGAACCATGCTCGTGGAGCGTCGGGCAGCCCGCATATCCCCTTTTCGATATTGAGCAACTTGCCTGGCTCCAGCCCAGGATGACCACCCCGTGTCTGTCGCATGCACAACGCCTCCTTACCCCGGCGTGGCCCCCCCTGCATGAAGGCGCTCGAGACGTCACCGATCGCCAGCTGGGGAAGCTAGCCGCGGTTCGCGGACAACTGCAGGAAAGCGTGGGAGCCGGATCGTTGCACCGTGGGAGCATCCGTCATCGCCGTTCCCAGTTCCGCGCCTGGATCGCGCTGGCCCAGCACACACAGCCGCGCCTATGTGTTCACGGACAACGGCGCACCCGCGCCGCGCAGAGCAGCGCTCTTGTCTTTGAGCATCATGTCGCTGCCAAGGATCCGCCGACGGCCCACCGTCCGCAATTTCCCGACTCAGCTGGCCCCAGCAAAGTCGCATACTTGTAGCGCGGCCACGAACACCATTCCTCGGCTATGGCGGCGCGAAAATTTTCGCGGTGAGCTGGCGCGATTTCTTCCCACTTCAGCTCACGGTCCTGTCTTACGGTCTAGCATCGCGGACCCCGCCCCCCTGTTGCACGCCGACATCTTTTCGCGCACGGCCCGCGGGCCGGATTGATCGGATCCGTCTATTCGCCGCACCGTCGCGGGCATCTCTACCGCGGCAAGCGTCGCTTCACGCCTCCGCTTATTTTCTTCTTCGAACAGCACGAGCATTCGATCCGCGGGGGGCCGGATCACTTCCCTCCTGGGAATGAACATCTGAGCCCACCGAACTCGATGCTCGGCGCGGCGCCATGCCCCCCCGTGCTTTTCGTTGGTGGCACGCAGCGGCAATTGCGCCGCAGGGTGGCGCCCCTCTGGTGTCACCCAGGCCCAGGCATCACATAGGCTCCGGACAGGCTGCCCCATGTTCGGTCAGTGCCCAGCCTGGGGCATTCGCGCGCCGCACCTGCTCGATATGGAGGGAGGCCCGAGGGCAGGCCGCTTCCTTGGGCAGCCTCGGGATTCGCGGCGACATCATCCGCGACCTCGGCGCCCTCGATCTCCGCTGCCACTATAGGTCGCCCTCCCTCGCCGGGGGCGAGACCCGTCGTCGGATTCCCCCCCCGGCACCAGGCCCCCGGCCGCCTCGGGGCCCCCCGGCTCAGTGTCCAGACCCGCGAGGTGCTCAACTTCCTCGCGACTCATCGCCTGGCGCATCTCGTCGAGCGACCAGCACAGCTCCCCATCCTCTGCCAGGTGCTCCTCCTCGGGACCGAACGGTCTTAGGTGTTCGGGGGCAACCGGAAACGGCCCCCCACCGCACTGCGCCCACGCGCCGTCGTTCTTCCGACCGAACACCGTCGCAGGACCGCACCGCTCGGGCCCGTTCGCCCGACGGCCCCCTGCAACACGGAAGGGCCGGAAGAAGAACAGCAGTTCTCCATCGCTCCAATCCTTGAGGTTGCCGCGGCTCCGCGCGGCCACTGCTCTCCGGACCAGTTTCTGGCTCCATGTCATGATGAGGGATTGTTGACAAGTCTTCGCGGCTTTTGAGCCGCCTGGTCAGCGGGTCACCTTTCGGCGACGCAGGGGCGACTATACTCGCCGCCTTGCCCTCGCGCCAGCACTCGCCCGGCAGCCCCATCTCCTGTCCGAACAGCCATAGAGACGGGCAGTAGCCACACTGCCCCGGGAAGCGATTGAGGGCAGAGGCCGTCTCGCAGGCGAGGGCCTTCATTTCGTCCAGACCGCCGTGGGCTCCATGTTGGATGACCCTCTCCATCGCGCTCTTGGCCTCCTGGATCTCGCGCCCCGCCGCGCCCTTCTGCCAAGGCGCGCGCGCCGCTATCGGATCGCGGGCGCTTCCGCCGCGCGAAAGGGCGCCCACGAAACTGCCGCTCACAAGCCCCCGCTCGTCGTCTGACGCGAACTGGTCGGGCGGGCCGGCCCGCGACAACCATGGCCTTTCACATCGCCCCCACAGCTCTTCGATGCACGCGTCTGCGCAAGCCCGACCGCACGGCATCCCGCCGCCGCGGCCTGCGCCAACAAGAAACGCCAGCCCTCGCCACTATGATCACTGACCTTTAAGAAGTCTGCCTGAACCACCTCATTGAACGTCAGATCGTCTTCGCGCGGCACCGGCAACAGCCACCTCGGACCCCCTGCGTTCGCCACCAGGCGCGCAAGGTCGCCCGGACTTGCACGCCCAGCGTCGATGCGCAGCCTCATCAGGTTCCGAGTTCGGGCGCCATGCGCTTTTTCATTGTCTTCCAGGCCGTCGCGACGGGGAATTGAAACGCGATCCCGTCTGGGATGGCTGCTCCACTGTCATCTTCGGTTGCGGCCGCAGGGTAACAGGCAGCCGCAGACTCCGTCTCCCTGGGCCTCGCGCCGACGCGACCCGACGCGGGGCCCCGTCTGAGCCAACCGATTACTTCCGGCTCTGAGCTTCCGTCGCAGTCCACGCACGATCCGATGTGCCACAGGCCGCCGCCGCGCCTGGAACCAGCCAGCCGGGCCGCCCCTGGTCTCGACGACAGCGCACTCCATCTGGACTTCGGCGGCGATATCCGCGAAGTTGGCGCAGCAACTCGGATTCTGCGCAACGCCTTCGCCCCGCCGGCCAGGTGAAACACGCGGGCCGCCGCGCGCTGTCTCGACCGACGGCTTGGCGGACAACGCCGGGACGGGGCTGGCGTTCCGGATCGGCGCGCAGCCTCCGAATCCCTCCTGAGTCTCGCCCACCCTCAGCGCGAAGTCCTCCAGTGCTCGTTGGTGCCCCCGGCTGGCTCGTTGTCTGCGCCGATCCGCGATACTTCCCACTGGCCTGGACTTCGCTGCCGTCGAGCCTCGGCTCGGAGTCTCGACCGCCGCCAGCCTGGGTCTCACCTGCGCCAACATCAACAGGGCGGCGTCTCGATTCTCTTCCCGTCTTAGGTCCCCGTCGCACGTCGCGCCCCACGGCCGCTGACGCCAGCAGCCGTTTTCGGATCCCATGCGCCCGACCTCGCTAGGGCCACAAGAAAGCTCCACCGCGCCCACTCGATCGGTACCCCAGCGCCGTTGGGCCCACTGGCCGCCCCTGGTCTGGCGCGCCCAGTCTCCGAGCACGCCCGCGGCGAACGCGACGTTCGTGAGCAAAGCACCGCACCTCTTCCTGACCTGCTTGGCGGCCTGTCCCGCCAGGCGTCCGCTCTGGGGGGCGCCGCCCCCTTTCCTGCCCGACTGGCCCTCATGGCGGCCAGCAATGGTCGCGCCGCGCGGCTCTCCGTCGCGGCGCCGCAAGGGGCCGAGTGCCCCTCCCCAGAACCCCCCCATGGGCGCCTCCGCCCCCATCCCCGCGGGCCCCCTCTTGGGGGTCAGGCTCGCCGGCCTCGGCCCTGGGACCAGGGTCCACTCGGTCTCTGCTTGCGCGTCGCTCGCGCGCTGCCCGGCGTCTCGGACGAGCTCTTCCCTCGCTGCGTTGCGCCCGCCCGCTCTCGCCAGCCCGATCTCTCTGATCGCAGCCTCCCCCTGCAGCTTCACCAGCGCCATCTTGAACAGCCCCTTCGGCAGGGCGGCTCGCGGATCACCCTCCGCCACCTTTCCCTCCTGGGAGGCGTCTCCCCCCGAGGCGCTAGAGTCAATTGACCAACGGTCTCCGCTTCAGCTCCGCGACGCCCCCCCCCCCCGGCCACTGCGTGGCCATCGTCGCCAGCTCGGCCTTTCGCATCTGCCGGATGCCTCGAGCGCGGCCACCCCTCTGCCGAAGGACCCCCACTTCCTTCCCCCACCAGGAGGTCCTGGAACCAAGCCTTTCGGACCAGGGAGACCATCTGCATGGCCAGTCTCCCTCGCACGGCCCCGCGCGCGGCACTGCGTGGCCGCCGGGCACCACGGCGGAATTTGCTCGCGCGCGGATGCATTTTCCCCCCAGGATCTCACCGACTCGCTGTCGCGGGAGTCTTGAGCCGAGAAGGGCCGCGGTCGCCGCCGTCGACGCGGCCTCGTTCTGCCCGGTTTCTGGGGCCTCGCCTCGCGCGTCGCCGGCCCGGGCCCCGTCTTTGCAGAGCGCGCAACGCGCGCCCTCGGGCGACGGGCAATCCCCGTAGAAAGCGACCACGGCACCGCTCAGGCACTGGCCCGCTGCTTCGCCGGCCCCCGCGCTAGGCCCCGTCGACCCGCAGTCGAGTGCGGACGTCGCCATGCGCCCCGGTTGCCGCCGACCGCGCCAGGGGTGATCTCGCCCTCGCCCACGTGGACGCGCGCCTCCAGCTTCTCCAGGGCACCGCCCGAGATCAACAGATGAACAGCGGCGCGCCCTCATCCACGAGGCCGAAGCGGACCGCGACTCCTTCGCCACCCCATTCCACGGGCACCAACACCGCCGCGCCGCTGTAGATCCCTCTGCCTGGCCCGAAACGACACGGCCCACGCTCCTTCGCGACGGTGGGCTCGCAACCCCACGCCTGCTCGACGCGCGAGGAGAGCCGCCGGCGCAAGGGGAAACCAGCCACGGACTTGGCGCACGCCGCGTCGACCACGCTCAGCCACAGCTGGTCTTCAGTCATGGCGATCAAGATCAACGCGCTCTGTGGGTCCACGAACGCAGGCCCCTCCTCGCGCGCAGACTCCGCGTCGCCGACGGGCTGGCTCACTGCAACCACCGCTCTTCCCTCGCCCTTGCCAGGGCCATCGGACACTCCGGGTCGCCCTTCCCGCGGCGCGGACGGCCGCAACGCTTCGGCGGAAGAGTCTGTTTGCGCCCGTTGACCCACTCGGCATTGGCAACGCTGCCTCCCTTCGCGCCGCCGCAGTAGAAGTCGCGCGCCTTCTCCGCCTCGGCGCGGGACTTCTGCGCCTGGGTCATCATCGCGGTGTTCCCCGCCAGGATGGCCAGTAGCTCCTCGGGAACCTGTTCGTGCTCAACCGCGTCTTCTGCCCCCTGATCGCCCTCGGACTCCATCTCCTCGTCGTACTCCGCGAATTCGGCCCACTCGCCGTCGTCCTCCGCAGCGCCATCAGGGTCGTCATCCTGGCCCCCACGCACCGCGTGCACGGCGCGACCCCCACCGCGGCCCGCGGCCCGTCCTGGCCTTCGACGGTTCCGGTTCAGGTGCTCTCGGTAAGCTCCGCCTCTGCCGCCTGCGCTCGGCGGCAGGGTTGATGTCCTCTGCGGCATCGACACGCGGGGCAGGCACGCCCCGGCGGTGCCCCGCAGCTTTTCGTAGACCAGCTCGTTGCCAGCGCCTGTGATGGTCTGGCTATCCTTGTCGCCACCCGCTCGCAACTTCTCGAGGAAGTAATGCGCCTTCAGGTGTTTGTTCGGAGGCGCGTCCATGGCCTCCTCGAGCTCGCGGATCTTCGTCTCGTAGCGCGTCTCGAAGTCCAGCACCTCCTCGCCAACGTTGCGCGCAAGCTTCTCCACGAACTCGTCCACCAGCGTGCCAATCTTCAACGTCTCCTGCTGGTCGCACTTGCTGTGCAGGTAGCGCAGGAGCACCTGCACGCCGTCGGGCACGGCGAGGGCCTCGGGGTCGAGGTTCTCCGTCCTCGCCTAAGCATCCACCGCGAGCCTGGCGAGCAGCCGGCCACCCCGCCGCTGAGGCGAGATCGCAGTGCTCAGCTCGAAAATCTTCACCCGGCGCTCGTATGTAGGGAGCGGCACCGACTTGCCGCCCCACTTGGGGACGTACTTCTCGTCTCCCTGGTCGCGCCTGTCTCCGTCTCTGGCGGCTCCGCCGACGGCTCGCCAGCCGTCCCAGCTCCAGATAACCGACCCTTCGCTGAATGACCGATCCCGACCCAGGTCGGCCCTGACCTCCGCACCCGTGCCAGGCGGGCGCCACGTCTGACTCTGGCCTGAGGGGGCCCCAGCGCCCCTGCTCCTCGGACCAGGAATGCCCCCACTCACGCCAAGGGAGTCCGTGAGTGCCCCAGTCACTCCACGAGTCCCATCCGCCATAGTAGCGCCACGCCTCGTTCACGGGGGCCTCCCGCACCGCGGGAGGCTCCTCCGGCGCGCGCCGCAGTTGCCGCGTGCCGCGGTCGGCCCACGTACCGTCGTCGGCCGATCGGAAACCATCGTCGTCTTCTGGGCCACCGGCCCGGGATCCGCCCCCTTCCTCCGCAAGTCGTGCGATGGCTCCAGCTGCTGCCGCCCAGGCGTCCATGTCCCTTTTTGAAAACATGTCGATTCCCCACTGGGGCCAGGCCTCGCTGAGGCTCCTCCACCGCGACCTACGCGGCGGCACTCCGTGCCGTGGATCGAACCCGCTCGACGGTAGTTCCGCCACGAATGTCGATGTGATGTGTTTTTTCACCACAAGCGTCTCTGCCTTGCTGCAGGCAGGTCAAAAGAGGCTCAGCCCTCCCTCCACCCTAGCGTCGGGAGGGTTTGTAGCAGAAACCGGCGTCGGGAAGGGAGGTAGACGGAAGTGGCAGCAGTGAGCTTCAACACTCCGTGGTACGGTTGCCCTCGGGGGGTGACTTTCCCGTGTCCCTCTCACGACTTTCCTGTGTGCTTCCGGTGCGCGTCTGCTCGCTTGCGGCGCACACAGCGCATCGCTGTTGCCAAGAGACTTGCCAGGAGATTCACTCCAAGCGTGCTCGCTCGGTCTCGGCAGCCATCGCGCTGCCAATGCTGCTCCCAAGACGCAAACCAGAAAGTAGCGTGTCCACTTGCTCGCAGCGCACTTGGCGTCGCCAGCGTTGTTGCTGAGAAGCTTGCCAGGAGGCTCGTTCCGAGCGCCCCCGCTCGCACCCGACAACCATCGTGTTGTCAGTGTCGCGGCCAAGATGTAGGCTAGAAAGTCCCAGCGCCCCCGCTCGCTTGCGGCGCACATCGCGTGACCGGCGCAGCTGCCAGGAAGCTCGCTCCAAGCGCGCTCGCTCGCGAAGAATGGCATGTCGCGTGGCCAGCCCTGCTGCCAGCAAGCTCACTCCAAGAGCGAGCGCGCTCGCTTGTGGCGCACATCGCGTCGCCAGCATTACTGCCCAGAAGCTTGCCAGGAGGCTCACTTCAAGCGTGCCCGCTCGCTTGAAGCGCACCTCGGGTGGCCGGCGCAGGTGCCACACGGCGAACTCCGAGCGTGCCCGCTCGAGGCCCAAGCACATGCGGATTTGTCCCAACCATTATGTGGGATTGAATACTCGTCTAGAACTAGTTTTACATCCGCTCTCCTCCTCCTCCTCCTCATCCTCCTCATCATCATCATCATCATCATCAGCAGCAGCATCAGCAGCATCATCATCATCATCACCACCACCATCACCATCATCAGCATCACCACCACCACCACCACCATCATCATCAGCAGCAGCAGACTCAGCATCAGCATCAGCATCAGCATCAGCATCAGCATCATCATCATCATCATCATCATCATCATCATCATCATCATCATCATCATCATCATCACGCCTTGCCTCCTTGACTCCACCCTCCGCATGCCCTTCCCCTTCTTGCCTCTGCCTCCACATTGGTTCATTTGGCCGCCCTGGGCATGCCCTTCCCCTCCTTGCCTCTGCCGTCCGCATTGGTCAAGATGGGCACGCTCCTCACAGCCTTCGCGGCCCATAAGGAGCTCCACCGAAGGCCCCGGTGGCAGGGTTCGCATGCCGCCCCGCCCAATTCGGCACACCACTCACACGCTCCGTGGCCCCATAGGGAGCTCCACCGACCGGCGTGCAGCCCATGTCGGCGCACTCCTCAGAAGTGTCGTGGCCCATTGGGAGCGCCACAGAAGGCCCTCATGACAGTGACCGCATGCCGCCGCGCCCATTTGGATACGCTTCGTGGCCCCATACCATGTTCACCCCCTCCTTTTCACCTGCCCTGCGCCGCTCACACCTACACATGGTTGGGCCCTTCGCCAGGAAAGCTGCCTTGGTTTAGGTCGGGCGTGTCCCTCTACAGGCGGATTTTGGGCGAAAAATGAAAAATGCCCCGAAAATGCCCAGAAATAATCGAAAATGATCCGAAAATCGTCCCGAATATTTTTTGACTGTTTTTGAATATTCCGCCTGCAGAGGGACAGGCCCGACTTAAGCCTTGGTGCCCATGGCTCCTGGGCTCCGAGCGCGCCTGCCCACCTCTGGGCTCCCAGCCCGCCACCGCGCAGGGGGCGAAGGCCAAAACGAGAGGCCGCACCTGCCTGGCCCACGTGGGGCTCCTGGCCCGCCCAGCCAGCGCATCACCAAAACCAAACCCCGGCGCCTCGTGAACTATTACTGGAAGGAACAACCACACAAACATAAACTGCTGGCGCTCCGCGCGGATTTCTTGGATTCGCGTGGAGCGCGCCAGGGGCGGCGCCGGAGGCGCCGCCGGGGGCCCCAGGCGCGGATCCAAGAAATCCGCGCGGCGCGCCAAAGGTTTATGTTGATGTGGTTGTTTCTTCTTCGAATTACGGCTCCCGCTCTGGGCTCCCAGCGCGCCTGGACGGCACATGAAGCGAAAACCTGCTCCTCCTCCTCCTCCTCCTCCTCCTCCTCCTCCTCCTCCTCCTCCTCCTCCTCCTCCTCCTCCTCCTCCCCAAATGAAAACATGCTGTGCACGATGCGTTGTCTTCAATGTCGTGGCTCCCGTGCCCACGGACCCTGCCCGCTCTGGGCTGCGCCCCGGCGGCTTGCGTTCTTCGCTTGTGGTTGCCATCCGCTCCTGCCCGCTCGGGGATCGCAGCGCGCCTGGCCAGCGCACAGGCGCAAGCGAGCCCCCGACGGCTTCCCTCTTTGAATGGCATGGCTGCTGTGCCTCCCTGCCCACGTCTGGTTCCCAGCCCGCCTGGCCAGCACATGGGCAAAAACTCGGCGGCGAGCGAGGGGGGGGAAAGAGAAGGGGCGGGCCCTCTCAGAAGGCTCTGAAGTTCCCCATCCTTCTGAAAAGCTGCCTGAGCCTTCCGGAAAACACATAAAACTCCTCAAAGGCGCGAGGGCTTCTGAGAAGTCCCGCCAAATTCTGAGAAGGCCGTCTTCCTTCTCACCTCCTCCCTCACTCGCCACCGAAAAACAGGCCTCGGCGTTTCGTCTTGGCTGCTCAAGCTTCATAGCTCCAGTGCCCACCTGCCTCTTGCCCGTGCTTCTCGTCGCGCTCGCCAACGTGTCGCCCCTGACCGTGAGGCGCATGAAGGATCCGACCCCTTCCGTCTCCTCTTCCTCCCTTCCTGCCGCTCCTTGCCATCGCTCGGACGTCCATTCCCCGTGTATTGCTCGACTTCGTGCGTGTGGTTCTTCGCAGACTAGTGCCACATCGCAGGAGCAGTCCGTCTGCCCAGCCGCCCACGCAAAAAAAGTGTTCCTTCGCAGGGTGATCCAAGATGCTCATCGATGGTCCTCGCCGAGAAATGCACACGTCCGAGCGATGTCAAGACTCCGTCTCCTCATCGACCTTCTCCTCCTCTCCTGAACGGTGTTTCGTGGCCTCATCTTCTCAATACCTGCCTGCCCGAGTTCGTCAGATCATCCGTCTGCAAGGCATCGGCTGATGGCGATTGTGGCGTCAGCCTCCAGAACGAAGTCCAAGACGGTCCCCTTGGCATCGGTTACGTCACCAGCTCGGCAGACGCCTTGCAAGTTCCTGAAGAGACCCCCGTCCACGGCCGAGCCGGTGAATCTCGCACTCTGAAAGGTCTGGCTGGAGTCCGTTGTGTTGTTCCCATCGCACTGATGGACCACATCCCAGAAATAATGTCGAGCGTCCAGAAAAGTGTGGAAAGAGTGTCGAAACAGTGTCAAAACAGTGTCGGACGAGTGTCTCCCAGGGCCCGACACGTGAAAACCCTCGAGTTTCGGTTTGGTGCTCCATAAGGCTGGAGGCTCCAATAGCAGACAACGGCCCCGCGCAGACCCAACAGGTCGGCTTCGTGGATCCCCGTCATCCAGAGAGCGGTGCCGCTCCACGCACCCTGCTCCAGGGGGAGAGTCCGCCAATGTGCCAGAGGCACGATGAGGGGGTGGATTTGAGGGGGCCCAGGGACACACAAATAAATGCACACAAATCCCAGGATCCCCCATATTTTCCAATATTTTCTGGGTTTTCGTCTTCCCCCCCACTTCCCATCTTTTCCCATATCTTCTGGGGAATAGACGATTCATGTTGTCTGCATGTTGTTTTCCCCTCCTGAGGATTGCTTGTCTG
>CAUYUJ010006335.1:682550-685050 GCA_963575745.1 Prorocentrum cordatum | reverse complement strand
TATTCGATTGGACGCCTGAATAATCTCGGATAACTGCTGTCCGGGGTAACTCTGGTTTGGGCCCCCGAGGAGCGAATCTGCAATTGCCCCATGAATGCCCCCAGCCCTGATTCGGGAGGGTTGGACGCCCGAGTTATCCTGGACAGCTGCGGTCTGGGGTAACTCCGGTTTGGGCCCGAGGCGCGCATATGTAGCTATCCCTGACCCAGCCCTGATCACTCGGGGCTCTGATTCGACGTCGTCAAACATCATCCCAGTCGGCGTCGTCATGATCGTCATGGCCATCGCCATCACCGAATCGCCATCGCCGTCGTCTTAGGCAGGCGCGGAGGGGCCAGAGAGGAGGAGGAGAGACGACGATAAGGAGGATGGTGGAAAGGGAAAAAGAGAAGGAAGAGGAGGGTAGAATAAGATAGGATAGGATGGGATTCGGCAGTGCGCGTGCGAAGAGGGGTACGTGCAGTTCTACACACAGTAGTACAAGTGTGCAGCTACTACTTCAAACGATCGCATATCTAATACACGAGGTCATGGGCAACGTGCGCCGTGCAGCACTCGACACTGTAACGACAAGGCTGCGCGCTGTGCTATGCGTCACGCGCGGACTAGGGGGGACACCGCCCCTGGCCCCAGGGGGGAGCTGAACTGAACTGAACCAGCCTCGGATTCCAGCTGAGCCAACTGCACGAACCCATCGCTTCGTTGCGGCGTCGGCTTCGGGATCTGGCTGAGGCTACTCTGCGATCTGCCAATTCGCCTCGACGGCCTGCGGTCGCCAGGAGGAGCCAGAGGAGGAGCAGGACGAGGAGGAGCCACTTGTCGGGGACTTTCTGACCCGGGTCAATCCAGACACGGGTCAGTCAGGCCGCCTTGCAGAACCCGGCAAATTCCTGTAAGATCCTGCACCCAAACCCGGGTCAACGCGAAGTATCTTGGAAGATCCTGCAGGATCCTGCACCCAAACCCGGGTCAGTGCGTCCCTGGCCCTGCAGGATCCTGCGAGATCGGGCGCTCTGGCTGACCCCCGTTTGCATTGACCCCCGTCCCTCAAGTCTCCCGAACTCGCCCCAACCCCGCGGGCGCCAGCCCTCGCCTGGTGGGTGAGCCTCACGTGCCGCAGCCTGGCGACCTCCGGGGGCGGGCAGCGGCGGCGTGCGCACGACGGCGGCAGCGCTGTGCTGCCGCCGACGACTGCGAGGGGCACTCTGACGCTCGTCGCCGTCCGAAGACGCCGCCGCCGACGAGGGCGAGGACGGGGGCGGGGTCCGCGAGGAGGGCACTGAGCTGCCGCAGACGAGGACGAGGACGAGGAGACTCGACAGGCGCGGTGCCTTCACGGGCAGGCGGAAACAACATGGGCGGGCGTTTGCACTTCAAGGGGGATGTCGCCGGCTAGAGGTTGGACCGCAGCGTCGACAGTCCCACTGGCCTGGGGGCCGCACCATCTTCCAGAGTCACGTGTCCCCAGTTCCACAGGACGCGCCCGCGTCTTCCACGAGGACCCCAACATCGGAACAGCCACAAGCCGCCTGCGTTTCCCTCCCCGTGGCGCTCTTCGTGCCCAGGGTGGCCCAGAGCATGGGGACATCTCTGGGAATACCAGCTACCATGCGGCACCCACGTCCATCAAGAATGGCCCGGAGGCTTTAAATACTGCCCGATGGCTGCGAGAGGCCTCTCAACATGGCCGCGGACAGCGGACCCGAGAGGTCAACAAAACGTGAAACAAAAAATGATGAGCATTTCTCCTGTGATGGCCCCTTTGAAGCTTCATGAGGGTCCCATGTGAGCGACGAACAGAAAAGACTCTTACGCAATGTGGCGTAGCGGCCTTCCGCGGCGACTTGAGCGGACCGCCAGCGCGGAACGCCGCATCGGAAACGAGGGCGCTTACGCGCGACCTGCGCGGGTGGCATACGCGCCAACGTCGGCGCAGACGATCCCATTTTCTTCTGTCGCCCATGTGTCTCAAGAGAGCACCAAGGAGCCTCCGAATGAGCACCGAACTCTCCCGAGAGATATCATAAGCTGACACGAGGTCCTGGGCACGCGAATCAAGCCATAATTCAAAGCAACTGGGCCTTCAGCCTGCAAGGTCTCAATCGCCATCCCCTGCCAGCCCGGAATCATTGCTTGGGTGCAGCAAGAGGGGGGGAAAGGGCACGGCGGAGAAGGGCACGGGGGATGGAAAAGAGGAAAGGGGAGGGCACTCACAGGACGAGGTGCATCGCCTTGGAGCGGCGAGGGCGACCAGCCAGAGCTGCATCACCCTGGCAGTGGGCGCGGGGCAGCATCACAGCCACACCCAGGGGGTAAAGCAGAGGCTGCAGTGCGCGAAGAAAAAGTGAGGGCGTGCTCTGACCCAGGCTGGCGGACGGCGACGACCGACGGCGACAGCGACCACGAAAGGCCGACGGCCGACGGCGGCCAGCGGCTGGTGCATAGAGTTCCGAGCCGAGTCCAGATGTACTGACGAAAACGACGGCGGCGACAACGACAA
>CAUYUJ010006335.1:662550-675050 GCA_963575745.1 Prorocentrum cordatum | reverse complement strand
CAACATCATCCTCATCATGATCAACAACAGCATCACCTTCAGCAGCATCATCACCACCGTCGTCATCATCATCATCCTCATCAGCAGCAGCAGCATGAGTCCCTTCTTCCCGCCTCCCGATCCCCCACCTCTCCCCCCCTGTTCCCCCTCTCCGGCCACCTGCTCCCGCATCTTTCTCCCTCCCCCCTATTGATCGTTCCTCGGCATGAAATCTACTGCATCTCCAACATGGTTCGCTCCCGGCGTGCAGGCTGTGCTACTTCGATAGGAGCGTCTTTGGGCTTTTCAGAATGAACTGGTGCCTGCGCTACAGGATCAGCGCATTGCTCCAGTCGTGGAGAGTGGAGCCCCAGCCCCCGCGTGGACCACTTTTACCTGGCCTGCCGCCCCCCCCCCCTCTCGGTCTCCCTGTCCTCTGTGTGGCGGGCGAACCGCGACAGAGCACTAGAGAGTCTGAAGAAAGCAGGCGGGGGAGCGGCTGGTAGCAACACCAGCCCAGCAGCAGGCCAACGAGAGCCCAACTCCTCGGCATGACCTCTCCTCCCTCCCATCCTCCCGCTCCTCCCTCCCCCCCCCCTCCCCCGCGTCCTTCTCCTCCCCCCGTCGCGTGACCCTGGGGCTCCAGGGGGCATGGGCGGGCTCCAGAAGCCGCCAGGGCATCGGAGGCTGGGCGAACAAAGCTGGCGAACACTGGTACCAGACAGGGAAAACCAGAGGGGTGAAGAAAGGAAAAGGGCGAAGGTCAGGAGGGAAAGCGGAAGGAAAGGAATGGATAGGGGAGGGGAGGGGAGAGTGTTCGAGTGAGGCACCCGCCAGTGCGGCCCTCTCGGACTTCCAAAACTACGGACGCACAGCTGAAAGGAAGTGGTGCAACAGCTCTGGGGCAAGTACATCGCAAATGCATTGCGAAAGAGAGTTGGATTGCTTTGTGTTGCAAATAACGAACTGCACGCATCCAGCAATACATCTGCGCCCTGGAATGTACTGCACGCCACAAAGCGATTGCAACATCACATGGATATATCATATATATACTATAAATGATACGATAATATATATATATATACATATGTAATTTACAATAACAAATATGTATATGTATATATATATATATACACCACCACCCTCGTCTCGCTGGACCCCCTTTGGGGCTAACAAGAGTCACGTCTGACTGAGTTTAACCCCTAACCGGGGAAACCAAAAGCTTACTGGGGTCTAGCTCCAAATTGGTCGCACACATCCCGATAACAATTGGCTGCCAAGTTGCTGGCGTCAATCTGAACAAGTGAGAGGGCCAAAAGAGCGAGCACACAAGGACAACCTCCGCCAACTAGACACGCAAACCAGAAGCTAAACAGTGTTTTCGTGTTCGTTTTGTCGTCGTGTTCATTCGATCTCTCTTCTTTCTGCCTTCGCTGCGAAACGAAATCAAAACGAAAACGGTCCACGAAATCGCCAAAACGCCGTTTAGCTCGAGCCCTGACCCAAATCTTCCCGAAGCGCTCTCTCACTACGGGGCGAGAAAGATTCGACACGATCAGCTCCGCCATAAGACGAAGCCAAGACGAGGATAGCATCGGATGAGGATAAAACGAATATCTCAGTGGCGCCCTCTTCTAATCCTGAGTCTCTTGACGTTCCCGGGGCCTGGACTGGCCTCAACATCTGTGGCAACTTATGGGAGCCTCCCATGTCATCTTGCCGGCCCCTGCGAATCGACGCCAACAGACGCTAGTCGACGCTGAGACGACGCTGCCCGACGCTCCCTTATCGACTACCAGACGCTAGGGCACGTCCATGCACACTCTAAAAACGGACTTCCGAAGACATACAAGGCTCCCATGATTTGCTACCGAAATGAGGGATGCGAGGGAACGGGGCATGGCAGGACGGGGGAGGGCAGGATGAGCAGAATGAAAAGATGTCCTGAGATGAATAGGCAGGGCACAGCACAAGAGACAACTGATCGGTGCAGAACTAAGCAGAACACTACGAGAAGCAGCAGATCACGACACACCCTCTGGACAGAGTAGCGACAACACGCAGCCGCAGATCGGCCCAGAAAACGCACCAAGAAACGTAAAGACGCACGAGGCCCCCCATGATTTGCTACCAGAATCGTCTGGGTCCAAGTCCTCAGGATTCCTTTGTGTACCACACCCTCCCCGCCCCAGTCAGATTCCATCGCCCAGGGCCACGTTCAGAATACAAGGAACCACGCCCCAGGGAGGGACTTTTGTACACCAGCCCCACGAACAGAACCCTCGCTCGCCCCCCTGGGCTTTTGGGTATAGTACACAGCTCTTTTCGGGCGGACCGAGGGCCACAGCGACGGCGGGTGGTGCAGGCGCAGCGCGGAGGCGCAGGCCAGCCCAGGGCCCGCTGGCCGGCGGCCGACCCCCCCGCCGCTCCCAGGGGTCCGCCGCGGAGGCAGCCGCTTCCTCGTCGGAGCCACTCGCAGGGCTGCCTGGGGGTCGCGGCATGCTCCTTCCCCTCATGATCAGCAGCACGAAGCATCAGGTCATACCACCACCACCACCACCACCACCACCACCACCACCACCTCGATCATCATCATCATCATCATCATCATCATAATCATCATCATCATCATCATCATCATCATCATCATCATCATCATCAGCATCATCATCATCATCATCATCATCATCATCATCATCATCATCATCATCATCATCGTCATCATCATCATCATCATCCTCATCCTCATCATCATCATCATCATCATCGTCATCGTCATCGTCATCATCATCATCATCATCATCATCATCATCAGCATCATCATCACCATCAGCATCAGCATCAGCATCATCATCATCATCAGCATCATAATCAGCATCAGCATCATCATCATCATCATCATCACCATCATCATCTTATCAGCATCAGCATCAGCATCATCAGCAGCATCATCTTCATCATCAACATCAGCATCATCATCAGCATCAGCATCAGCAGCAGCATCATCAGAAGCATCCATCATCACCACCGCCACCGCCACCACCACCACCACCCTCATCATCATCATCAGCATCAGCATCATCAACCTCATCATCATCATCATCATCATCATCATCATCATCATCAACAGCATCAGCATCAGCATTAGCATCAGTATCAGTATCAGCATCATAATAATCATCACCACCACAATCATCAGCATCATCAGCATCAGCATCAGCATCAGCATCAGAATCATCATCAGCAGCAGCAACAGCAGCAAAAGAAGACGCAGCAGCAGCAGCATCAGCATCAAAATCATCACCACCATCATCATTAGCATCATCATCAACGGAATCAGCATCAGCATCAGCATCAGCATCAGCATCATGATGATGATCATCATCATGATCATCATCTTCACCACCACCACTACCACCACCACCACCACCATCATCATCATCATCATCATCACAATCACCATCACCATCACCACCACCACCACGACCACGTTCGTCATCAGCATCATCATCAGCATCACCATCATCATCTTATCAGCATCAGCATCAGAAGCATCATCATCAGCATCAGCATCCTCATCATCTTCGTTTTCGTCGTCATCATCATCACCATCATCATCATCAGCATCGTCAACATCATCATCAGCATCAGCATCATCATCATCATCAGCAGCATCATCATCATCACCGGTCAATGTACAGCCCTCTCCCCCATCCCTTTCTGATCAAGCACCAAACGAATGGGGCAACTTGGGGGATCTAGGTCCTTCTTCAGGAAAACCCACAGACACAAAAGGATTCAACGCAATCGAAAAGGATAAACGGGAGGGGTAGGATTTCAGATTTGGTGCGAGCGCGCCTAGCTTGCCCGATACCCTCCCTCCCTCGGGGGCGTCCAAGAGGGGGGCGTCCAAAAGATGGGTTCGCAAGTCATGGCCCGAGGAATGTGCGCGGACGAAAGGAGGCCAGGGGTCGTATTCAAAGAAGGAGAGAGGTACCATGAAATCACGGGAGATACCATTGCCCTGGCCATGATATACACCCCCACCCCCCCTTAGTCGTCACCCCCCTTTTTGCCAACCCCGACTCTCTGGCCGCTGACTCACACCCGCGCGGGTTCCCCGGCGGCGGCACGCCTGCGCCATCAACCGACAGCCGCTGCGCCGCGGCGTCCTCCACGAGCCGCTCCTGCGGCCCCATGACGAAGGGCACCCGGAACATCTGGGCGGCAAGGGTGGCAGAAGCTCTATGTATCCAGGCGCCCTTACAGACCTGCACATCCCCGTCATCCTCCTCCTCCTCGTCCTCCTCCTCCTCCAACTCCTCCTCCTCCTCCCCTTCCTCTTCCTCCTCCTCCTCCTCCTCCTGCTCCTCCTTCTGTTCCTCCTCCTCCTCCTCCTCTTCTTCGTCCTCCTGCTCCTCCCCCTCCTCCTCCTCATCCTCCTCTTCCTCCTCCAAAGATCCAATATCGTGCGGGCTCAATCAGCAAGCCAGCATCAGAGCGCTGATGCCCTCTACCTCCTCTTGCTTCCCATTATCATCACCATGTCGTTACATTATCTCTCTGGTCGTTATTCATTTAGTTGTGTTCCGTCGTTCTCTCTATCTCTCTCTCTCTCATTCTCTCTCTCTCTCTCTGTCTCTCTCTCTCTCTCTCTCTCTCTGGTTTCTCTCTCTCTCTCTCTTGTTATCTCTATGTTTTCTCTGGATTCCCCTCTCTGTGTATATCTCGTTATATATATGTGTATATAGATATATGTGTATCGTTCTCTTTTGTGTTTCTCTCTCTCTCTATATATATCGTTATCCCTTTTTCTCTCTCTCTCTCTCTATCTCTCTCTCTCTCTCATTATCTCTCTTTGTCTCGCTATATATATATATATATGTATGTATGTATATGTCCTGTTTCTGCCACTCCTTATGTCCATGTAGATCCCTCTTTGTCTTCCTCATACACGTATACGCACGCATATCCCACCAGCGTTTTAAGGCGTAGGTGGATTAAGGTGTTTCCTCTTCCGCCCCCTAGTTCCCCTTCGGGGAGGGGTTTATCACTGTTCCCTATTGATATACACCCCCTCCCCCAAACGACTGGGAGGAACAATGCGGGCACCCCCACACCATCCGTTGCAAAAAAACTGTGACGTACCCAACCCATTTGTATCATGGGAAACGAGGATTTGGCCGAAACTTGCATGGACAATCAAATTGCAGGATCCGTTGCTTGATATGTAAGCTACTTGGGACACGCGCCTATGGCATGATGCGCAGGAGAACCATACAAGAACGAGGGGCGACAACTACAGGCTCGAAGAAGAGATGGGGAGTCGGGAACGATGAGCAGGAGAAAGACGTGCGGGAAGCCCACTGCGCTGGGTTCCCCAGCAGGCCACGAAAGTGGCGACAGTTTCACAGATCGCAGCCCCTCAGGGATGGCGAGGTCTAATTTGAATCCGCGGTGACTACCCACTGCGCTGGGCCCCCCAGCAGGCCTCGAAAGTGGCGACGGTTTCATAGATCGCAGCCCCCCAGGGATGGCGAGGTCTAATTAGGCCTCGAAAGTGGCGACAGTTTCACAGATCGTAGCCCCCAAGGGATGGCGAGGTCTAATTTGAGTCCGCGGTGAGTACCCACTGTGTTGTGCCCCCCAGCAGCCCTCGAAAGTGGCGACCGTTTCACAGATCGCAGCCCCCTAGGGATGGCAAGGTCTAATATGAATCCGCGGTGTGTGCCCACTGTGCTGGGCCCCCCAGCAGGCCTCGAAAGTGGCGACAGTTTCACAGATCGCAGCCCCCCGCGGATGGCGAGGTCAAATTTGAATCCGCCGTGTGTACCCACTGTGGTGGTCCCCCCAGCAGGCCCCGAAAGTGGCGACAGTTTCACAGATCGCAGCCCCCCAGGGATGGCGAGGTCAAATTTGAATCCGCCGTGGGTACCCACTGTGCTGGGCCCCCCAGCAGGCCTCGAAAGTGGCTACAGTTTCACAGATCACAGCCCTCCAGGGATGGCGAGGTCTAATTTCAGTCCGCGGTGTGTACCCACTGCGCTGGGCCCCCCAGCAGGCCTCGAAAGTGGCGACCGTCTCACAGATCGCAGCCCCCCAGGGATGGCGAATCCTAATGTCAGTCCGCTGTTGGTACCCACTGCGTTGAGCCACCCAGCAGGCCTCGAAAGTGGCTACAGTTTCACAGACACAGCCCCCCGTGGATGGCGAGGTTAAATTTCAATCCGCGGTGTGTACCCACTGTGTTGGGCCCCCCAGCAGGCCTCGAAAGTGGCGACAGTTTCACAGATCGCAGCCCCCCAGGGATGGCGAGGTCAAATTTGAGTCCGCGGTGCGTACCCACTGTACTGGCCCTCCCCCAGCAGGCCTCGAAAGTGGCGACAGTTTCACAGACCGCAACCCCCCAGGGATGGCGAGGTGTAATTTGAATCCGCCGTGTGTACCCACTGTGTTGGGCCCCCCAGCAGGCCTCGAAAGTGGCGACACAGCCCCCCAGGGACGGCGAGGTACACTTTGAATCCGCCGTGCGTACCCACTGTGGTGCCCCCCCCCCCCCCCCAGGCCCCGAAAGTGGCGACAGTTTCACAGATCGCAGCCCCCCAGGGATGGCGAGGCCAACTTTCAATCCGCGGTGTGTATCCACTGTGCTGGCCCCCCCAGCAGGCCTCGAATGTGGCGACAGTTTCACAGATCGCAGCCCCCCACGGATGGCGAGGTCACATTTGAATCCGCCGTGTGTACCCACTGTGCTGGGCCCCCCAGCAGGCCCCGAAAGTGGCGACAGTTTCACAAATCCCAGCCCCCCAGGGATGACGAGGTCCCATTTGAATCCGCCGTGGGTATCCACTGCGCTGGGCCCCCCAGCAGGCCTCGAAAGTGGCGACAGTTTCACAGACCGCAACCCCCCAGGGATGGCGAGGTGTAATTTGAATCCGCCGTGGGTACCCACTGTGCTGGGCCCCCCAGCAGGCCTCGAAAGTGGCGACAGTTTCACAGATCGCAGCCCCCCAGGGATGGCGAGGTCAAATTTCAATCCGCGGTGTGTACCCACTGCGCTGGGCCCCCCAGCAGGCCTCGAAAGTGGCGACAGTCTCACAGATCGCAGCCCCCCAGGGATGGCGAGGTCCCATTTGAATCAGCCGTGGGTACCCACTGTGCTGGGCCCCCCAACAGGCCCCGAAAGTGGCTACAGTTTCACAGATCGCAGCCCCCCAAGGATGGCGATGTCAAATTTGAGCCCGCGGTGTGTACCCACTGTGTTGGGTCCCCCAGCAGGCCTCGAAAGTGGCGACCGTTTCACAGATCGCAGCCCCCCAGGGATGGCGAGGTCAAATTTGAGTCCGCGGTGCGTACCCACTGCGCTGGGCCCCCCAGCAGGCCTCGAAAGTGGCGACAGTTTCACAAATCCCAGCCCCCCAGGGATGGCGAGGTACACTTTGAATCCGCCGTGCGTACCCACTGTGGTGCCCCCCCCCCCAGGCCCCGAAAGTGGCGACAGTTTCACAGATCGCAGCCCCCCAGGGACGGCGAGGCCAACTTTCAATCCGCGGTGTGTATCCACTGTGCTGGCCCCCCCAGCAGGCCTCGAATGTGGCGACAGTTTCACAGATCGCAGCCCCCCACGGATGGCGAGGTCACATTTGAATCCGCCGTGTGTACCCACTGTGCTGGGCCCCCCAGCAGGCCCCGAAAGTGGCGACCGTTTCACAGATCGCAGCCCCCCAGGGATGGCGAGGTCAAATTTGAGTCCGCCGTGGGTACCCACTGTGCTGGGCCCCCCAACAGGCCTCGAAAGTGGCGACAATTCCACAGATCGCAGCCCCCCAGGGATGGCGAGGTCAAAGTTGAGTCCGCCGTGGGTACCCACTGTGCTGGGCCCCCCAGCAGGCCTCGAAAATGGCGACAGTTTCACAGATCGCAGCCCCCCAGGGATGGCGAGGTCAAAGTTGAGCCCGCCGTGGGTACCCACTGTGTTGGGCGCCCCAGCAGGCCTCGAAAGTGGCGACGGTTTCACAAATCCCAGCCCCCCAGCTGGCACGCAGCGACGAGCGAAGGCAGGGGGGAAGAGAGGGACGGGGGGGTGGGAAGGTTCGCGCGAGCAGTGCTCTATTCAAAACGAGAACCCAACGCAGGAGGGTTTGGTGGGAGGAAGAAGAAGAAACAGAAAGAAACAAAATACCCTGGCGACGTACCCAACCCCTGCGCAAACGCGGGGCGCAAATAGTTTAGGACACTTTATAAGGGGGGCGATGACGGAGCAAGGGTTACATATGTCTGCAGACGGAATTCGGGAGACTCGCAGGAAACTGGCTTCAGGACAAGGACTAGATAAAGCTGATTAGTTGCAATCCCTGAGCAACCCTAGCCACTTCGAAAGCGGAGATCTCAGATCGCAGCCCCCCAGGGATGGCGAGGTCTAATTTGGGTCCGCGCGTGGCGTCACTGTGCTGGGCCCGCCAAGCAGGCCTCGAAAGTGGCGACAGTTTCACAGATCGCAGCCCCCCCCAGCGATGGCGAGATCTAACTTGAATCTGCCCGTGGCCCTCACTGTGCTGGGCCCCCCAGCAGGCCTCGAAAGTGGCGACAGTTTCACAGATCGCAGCCCCCCAGGAATGGCGAAATCTAATTTGAATCTGCCTGTGGCCCTCACTGTGCTGGGCCCACCAGCAGGCCTCGAAAGTGGCGACAGTTTCACAGATCGCAGCCCCCCAGGGATGGCGAGGTCTAATTTGAATCACTGTGCTGGGCCCCCCAGCAGGCCTCGAAAGTGGCGACAGTTTCAGATCGCAGCCCCCCAGGGATGGCGAGGTCTAATTTGAATCGCCCGTGGCCCTCACTGTGCTGGGCCCCCCAGCAGGCCTCGAAAGTGGCGACAGTTTCACAGATCGCAGCCCCCCAGGGATGGCGAGGTCTAATTTGGGTCCGCGCGTGGCCCTCACTGTGCTGGGCCCCCCAGCAGGCCTCGAAAATGGCGACAGTTTCGCAGATCGCAGCCCCCCAGGGATGGCGAGGTCTAATTTGGGTCCGCGCGTGGCCCTCACTGTGCTGGGCCCCCCAGCAGGCCTCGAAAATGGCGACAGTTTCGCAGATCGCAGCCCCCCAGGGATGGCGAGGTCTAATTTGAATCCGCGCGTGGCCCTCACTGTGCTGGGCCCCCCAGCAGGCCTCGAAAATGGCGACAGTTTCGCAGATCGCAGCCCCCCAGGGATGGCGAGGTCTAATTTGGGTCCGCCCGTGGCCCTCACTGTGCTGGGCCCCCCAGCAGGCCTCGAAAGTGGCGACAGTTTCACAGATCGCAGCCCCCCAGGGATGGCGAGGTCTAATTTGGTCGCCCGTGGCCCTCACTGTGCTGGGCCCCCCAGCAGGCCTCGAAATGGCGACAGTTTCACAGATCGCAGCCCCCCAGGGATGGCGAGGTCTAATTTGGTCCGCCGCGTGGCCCTCACTGTGCTGGGCCCCCCAGCAGGCCTCGAAAGTGGCGACAGTTTCACAGATCGCAGCCCCCCGCAGGCAAGACAGGAAGAGGCGGGAGGCGGGAGAAGGGACGCGACCACACTGCTCTATTCAAAACGAATACCCAACCAAGGAAGGTTGGGGGAAAAAAAAATTACCCTGGCGACGTACCCAACCCCTGCGCAAACGCGGGGCGCAAATAGTTTAAGGACACTTTATAAGGGAGGCGATGACGGAGCAAGGGTTACATATGTCTGCAGACGGAATTCGGGAGACTCGCAGGAAACTGGCTTCAGGACAAGGACTAGGTAAAGCTGATTAGTTGCAATCCCTGAGCAACCCTAGCCACTTCTAAAGCGGGGATCTCAGATCGCAGCCCCCCAGGGATGGCGAGGTCTCATTTGAATCTGCCCGTGGCCCTCACTGTGCTGGGCCCCCCAGCAGGCCTCGAAAGTGGCGACAGTTTCACAGATCGCAGCCCCCCAGGGATGGCGAGGTCTAATTTGGGTCCGCGCGTGGCCCTCACTGTGCTGGGCCCCCCAGCAGGCCTCGAAATGGCGACAGTTTCGCAGATCGCAGCCCCCCAGGGATGGCGAGGTCTAATTTGGTCCGCCGTGGCCCCACTGTGCTGGGCCCCCCAGCAGGCCTCGAAAGTGGCGACAGTTTCACAGATCGCAGCCCCCCAGGGATGGCGAGGTCTAAGGTCGTGGCTGTGCTGGGCCCCCAGCAGGCCTCGAAATGGCGACAGTTTCACAGATCGCCGCCCCCCAAGGATGGCGAGGTCTTGGGTCCGCCCGTGGCCCTCACTGTGCTGGGCCCCCCAGCAGGCCTCGAAAATGGCGACAGTTTCGCAGATCGCAGCCCCCCAGGGATGGCGAGGTCTAATTTGGGTCCGCCCGTGGCCCTCACTGTGCTGGGCCCCCCAGCAGGCATCGAAAGTGGCGACAGTTTCACAGATCGCAGCTCCCCAGGGATGGCGAGGTCTAATTTGGGTCCGCCCGTGGCCCTCACTGTGCTGGGCCCCCCAGCAGGCCTCGAAAGTGGCGACAGTTTCACAGATCGCAGCCCCCCGCAGGCAAGACAGGAAGAGGCGGGCGGGAGGCGGGAGGCGGGAGGAGGAAGGACGCGACCACACTGCTCTATTCAAAACAAATACCCAACCAAGGAGGGTTGGGGGGGGGGAAGAACAAAAAAAAAAAAAAAAAAAAAAAAACCTGGCGACGTACCCAACCCCTGCGCAATGCGGGGCATGAGTAGCTTGGGAGACGTTATGCGGAAGTGATGACGTGACATGGGCTCATATATTTCTGCGAGCGGCATGCGTGAGGCTCGCAGCTCTTCAAGGATTGCGAGGTCCCGCTCAGATCTGCGTGGTGCCTCACTCCGCTGGACCCGCCACCAGCCTTTGAAAGTGGCGATAGTTTCGCAGATCGCAACCACGGCGAGGTCTTGCTCAGATCCGCGCGGTGCCTCACTCCGCTGGACCCACCAGCAGCCCTCGAAAGTGGCGACGGTCTCGCAGATCGCAGCCCCCCCTGGCACGGCGAGGTCTTGCTCAGATCCGCGCGGTGCCTCGCTCCGCTGGACCCCCCAGCAGGCCTCGAAAGTGGCGACAGTTTCGCAGATCGCAGCCCCCCAGGCACGGCGAGGTCTTGCTCAGATCCACGCGTGGCGTCACTGTGCTGGGCCCCCCAACAGGCCTCGAAAGTGGCGACAGTTTCGCAGATCGCAGCCCCCCAGGGATGGCGAGGTCTAATTTGGGTCCGCCCGTGGCCCTCACTGTGCTGGGCCCCCCCAGCAGGCCTCGAAAATGGCGACAGTTTCGCAGATCGCAGCCCCCCAGGGATGGCGAGGTCTAATTTGAATCCGCGCGTGGCCCTCACTGTGCTGGGCCCCCCAGCAGGCCTCGAAAATGGCGACAGTTTCGCAGATCGCGGCCCCCCAGGGATGGCGAGGTCTAATTTGGGTCCGCCCGTGGCCCTCACTGTGCTGGGCCCCCCCAGCAGGGCTCGAAAGTGGCGACAGTTTCACAGATCGCAGCTCCCCAGGGATGGCGAGGTCTAATTTGGGTCCGCCCGTGGCCCTCACTGTGCTGGGCCCCCCAGCAGGCCTCGAAAATGGCGACAGTTTCACAGATCGCAGCCCCCCGCAGGCAAGACAGGAGGAGGCAGGCAGGAGGCAGGAGGGAGGCGGGAGGAGGAAGGACGCGACCACACTGCTCTATTCAAAACGATACCCAACCAAGGAGGGTTGGGACAAAAAAACTCTGCCTCCAATTTCGGAACATGCGCAGCGAACCCGATGCGGCCTCCCCCCACCATTTCTGCCATTTGGCGGCGGCGGCGGCTGCGGCGGCGGCGGCGGGGGCAGCGGCTGCAGCGGCTGCGGCGGTGGCGGCGGCGGTGGCGGCGGCGGCGGCTGGGGGCGGCGGGGGCGGCGGCGGCGGCGGCGGCTTTGGGCGGCGGCGGTCGGCAGCGGCGGGCGGCGGCGGGGCCTGGCAGGGCTGCGGCGGCAGCAGGGCAGGGCTGCGGCTGCGCGACGGCGGCGATTCGGCAGCGGGCGGCCGCCGGCTGCGGGCGGCGGGGGGCGGCGCGGCGGCAGCGGCGGCGGACAACGGCGGCGGCGGCGGCGGCCAGCGGCGGCGGCGGCGGGCGGCGGCGGCGGCGGAGGCGGCGGCGGCGGCGGATTCGCCCCCAGTAGCTGCCCATCCAAACACGACTGCTGGATACGTTGCGGTTCGGGGTGCCACGTCTGTGTTGGGAGGGCGGGTGAGCGACACGGCTTGCGGGCGGGGAGGGAGTCTTGACCCCTCCCCCTGCCCCCTCCCCAGGGCCTGGACGGGGCGTCTGGCGAGCGGTCGGAGCGTCCAAAACGGCCTCGGCGAGGAAGCCAAAATCACTGGTTGTACTAGGTGTGGCCCCATGTCGGCCGCTTGGGGGGGCGAAGCTAAAAATTACCCCGGCAAAGCAACCTAACAGCGATGTGTAGGAGCATATCTGGAAGCATTCCCCTTAAGATTCAGATGAGAATCCAGTTGTAGAATTCTGCTGTTCTCGCAGTCG